>MXQC01000139.1:0-21118 GCA_002094185.1 Zhuliangozyma boniae
CCCTCACCCCCCTCGTCCCCCTCACCTTCTTCACCTTCTTCACCTCCCTCACTGCGACATTTTGCTAAGGTACCGCTCCCCCCTCTTTGTTATCCTTTGTTTGTATTTATTTTTAGCACATGCTTGACGAGTAGGGCAGACGGCGTGTTACACGTAGTCGTGACAACATCATTACCACCACGACCACTACAATGTTACAACAACATGCTGGGTTGATTTACCTGTTGTACATATACGACCTGGATTTCTCACCTGGACGTATGCATGTTATTCTTTTCTCTCCATTTTCTACGTTGCAGGAATGCCGTATCTGTACGTTGGTGGAGAGAGAACAGAGTGCGTGGCATGCGCATCAGGATAAGCCACCAAGCCTTGGGCTCAGCATTAGAGAAAAAACGGGGTTTGAAATGTCCACTGCAGCCTGGAGCAGAGCGGGGGAGGATGGTGTTCGCTGACTCTCTAAACAATACCCTGTTTCAGGATGGAAGTTCAATAAGGACAACGCAGACGGGCAAGCTTCCACTGGAACAGAGTGGAGGAGCTCGCTCCCTTCTCAAACTGAAACAGGCAGCACTTTGGGGTTACGGGATTTAAACTTTTTCTTTTGTCCAGGCACGTGACTCTCTCTATTGCGCCTGTGCATTTTACTGCCTCCTTTGGGAGTGCAGTTTCGCGCATGACCCAGAAGGGGCGGCAGCCATGGATTCTACACACGAGGCAGAGAGTGTTACTTGGCTAGACCAACCTACCACCCACCTGATCCAGCAATCCCCAAGAAAGAAAAAAGAAAGACTTGTCCTGTTACCACTGGTTTACCTGCCTACTCATCCTCAGTCCACTTTTTCTCCTTTCCCTTTTTCCAATGCTTGGAGACAGTTGTCACCATTTTTTTCTTCCTCCGCAAATGGGGCGAGAAGGATTGCCGTTTTCTTCCAGAATTGGTGCCAAATTGGCCCATACCTTATACGAAGATGGGTTTGGTCGAGAGGTTCTGGGAGAGTTGCCAATCACCCATAACCTCACTGAAAGTGGCGCAATTATTTATACCGGTATTGCACGATTGTGGGGTTTGGCCACAATTAAAGGAGACGCACCAGCGTATGTTTGTCTTGGCTCTTTTGCCTGCCTCTCTTTCTCTCTGGTTGCTTTCGCTCAAACCTCGGCGGTGGAGCAAGTGCAAGCAAAGTGGTTCCCAGCTGGGAAGACAATGGGGCGAGAGAGACAGGAATGTCTAGCCGAAAAAAAGAAAACTAGACACAAAAGGGAGAAAGAGAGAACGCTCACATACATTGAACAGGTTGCGACGCATTATGAGAATACTTACCAATCTGGTCCCACTTGCATAGGCTAAAAGATGGGGACGGTCACATTTCCACGGCATTTTTAGAGCGGGATATGAGGAAATGGGACCATAACTTGCTCCCGTGTGGCTGTGTCGGGGGACAAGAGCTGGCAAGATGGACGGGCTTTTGTCGATCCCGGCTGTTTCACCTGTGCCGCACAGACACCGTTTTATACAGCAACCAACAATGCACGAGTCGCCTCCAGCTGCGAAGACAGGAGCAGGAGCAGGAGGGAGGCGTGGATAACCCAGAGGCTGGTATTAACTTTCTCCTGAAATAGAGTTTCTTTTTTCAGGCTGGTAGGGCTACATAACCCATGATTTCAGCTGCACACCAGCCTCGCATCTCCTGACACACACACCAAGCCCTTCTCTCTGTGTGGATATGTTTCTTTCCGCTCTTGGAAACACGTTCCTGCCACTCTGGTAGTACCCGCCTTTCGGAGTTCTGGGAATGTTTTCCTGGGTCTGAGATTCCGAGTTTCGGCTTTTTTCAGCGCATGCCGCTGCGGTGACATAATATTTTATGTCTGCAGAGAGAAGAGTGTCGGACAGGATGGGGTGACAAACGACACTGACATGGAACCGTGGCGGTTGGCAGTGGGCAGTCGGCGGTCTGATGTTGCTGCTGTGCTGCTCTGTCTCCTCTCCGACGATAAAGCCTAGAGATGAAACAATATCCCAACGTCCACATTTATTGGAAGGATGCCGGCCAGCCCAAAGCTGACAGCCGAGCAGACGGCTTCCAGAGGCAGATATCACAAACAGTGGTTATACCCTTGTCTGGGCATATCACACTACCCCAGTACCACACTACCACACTATCACCCAATGCCCTACATTTCCTAACCACCCCCGCCCCCTTATGGATTGTGGCGCAGCAGTAGCTGAACTTGGCAGTGTATTAAGCGTTTCCTCATCTCTCAAACACCGTACCTCTACATCCCAATAGCTTCATTGTTTATCCCGGGTGCAGATACGCACGTACAAACACAAGGAGGGGCATGGGCTGCAACACAGATGAGATCTACGAAAATGAAAACGGCGAGGGCGGAGTTGGCGGGGTGGGCAGAGTTTCTGTTCTCCTTGGCACCGCCCGGGCTCTTTCGCGCATTTTTCCACTCCCTTTCATGCCCCAAGCTATTTTATCTTGCTCACCAAGTTGAAACGATCTGGGCAGTTTTAGGCCATGGTGCATCCTATGTTTTGCAATATATGCCCGCCCAAGTAAACTCTGCTGGGTATTCTTGGCACAAAGTGTGAGGGGAGGGCAGTCGAGGTTGAAGTTCTGGTTGAAGTTCTGGTTGAAGTTTTGGTTCTGGTTCTGGTTCTGGGGGGGGGGGGGTGCGATTTTCATCTCCGTTTGCTCTACACCCCTCTGGGCACTTCTGGAAGTATGCCACCATCGCCACGAAGAAGAGAACGTTTGACGCTAGAAGGACAACACAGGGAGAGGAGAATGGGGGAGAAGGTCAAGGTCAATGTGAAGAGAAAGGAGAAAAAATAGAAGGACATGAAACGTCTATGCAGACATTATAGCGGATATGTGAATAGAAATTTTTTTTGCGTTGTGTATCATGGTGAGTGAGTATAGTGCGATGCCCTGTTTCAGGCATGATTAACGGCCAAGGGCACATGTGGGCAAAGATGAGGGGAAAGAGTAAGGGAAGCGATCTCGTCAATCGAGTTGCATGTGGGCCGAGATGGGGGCGGGATGTCTATGTGGGGGCGTGGGAAGGAGGGAGAAAATGATGCGCGGTGGTTGAGAAGATACACCTTCACCTCCCCCCGATTGGTAAATCCTTGGGTTTTTCTACATTGTTATTTGGCGGAGTTAAGGCAGGATGAACATGTCCCGCATAACACAATCTGAGAAGTGAGGAGTGGGCAGACACAAAGCAATGGGCGATGGACAATATGAGAGTAGTGGGGTTGGTTTTCTAGCTGGGATCCACAAAAAGGGAGAAAAGGAGGGCGAGCATTGTTCTCACTACAAAGACGCCCTGAGTATCACATACCATATCTGAGTTGTCGTCCTCCTTTCTCCTATTTCCCTCTTGTGTTGTCTTTTGAACGGTGCCCCCTCCCCCCAAATTCCCCTTTAAAACAGCTCCTATTTTTCGGCGAAGGGAACAAGCTGGGTGGCCTGCGCTGTTGCTGCGTATCCATTCCGATGCGTCAGATTGTGCCAATCCATTGTATGCTGGGATCGCTTTTTCCGGAAGACTATGGTCCAGGAAACAACCAATGGTACGTGTCTTCTCTCTTTCTTCCACCCTGCCTTCTACTACCACTGATGCACATTCGCTTGTATTTGCCCTCTCTAAGAGTCAGGTTCACGACACTGCCTCCCTCTTGAACCCCATCTGTCCCCTCCCAGGGGGCAAAACACAATGGCTACGACTTATTGTTTTTTGTCCAGCACAACCCTCAGAGGCAAGTGAAATGTGTACAGCACCCACATGCTTCCCTCTTTCAGGGAAGGTAAAGCACAAGGGGTTAATTATTTTTATAGGCGCAGTTCCGCTGGACGATCCCCAACAATTTCCTTCCTACACCTCCCGGGCCACCAGCACCAGCACCAGCACCAGCACCTCTGAACCAGAGACCACCTTGCGGGCCGCTCTGTAGCCACCATGTGCTCGATATCCAATGGTTGTTTTTCTCTTTTAGCGACCACATGGATTTTGCCGTAAACGGACCATCCTTACTTTTTTTGTAGTATGCGATGCAATGCAAATGCAAGTGCAAATGCAAATGCAAATGCACCACCGTTTCATGTTTCTAATTCTTGCTGCCTCCCTGGGGCGGGAGGCAAGTTCTGCCGGAAATAGGACCAGGCCCAGAGTGGGATTAGAGCGAGAGATAAAGAAGAGGAGACAGAGAAAATGTTCCTCTGGTAATGGAACACTTGAGCCGGGGGCCCAAAAATAAAAGTGGTGGGAGAGGGGATCAAGAAATCATGGGGAAAATAAAAAGTACAATACCATGGTGGGGCTGTCAACAGGATACAGTGGAATGGACGGGGGATGTGGACAAGGAAAAGAGGACGACATATAAATGCCCATGATGCTCGCTTGTTTTCACCCTTAAAGCCCTCGTCTTTATAGGTGTATCCCTTCTTCTCCAAATTCCACCTCCGGAAAAGTCTCCCCAGTGCCGCCAAATTTCAGTTTGTTCCTACCTTCCTCCTCATAACCCCTCAGAAGAACAATATCAGAAAAGTCGAGTAAGCAAGTGAGAGGAGTCATTGAACTAGCATACCGCCCAGAAGCAACATAGTCCATTTTGAACAACCAACCACTGGGATTACTTGCACCGCCTCCCTCATCCTCTTCATCCACCACCACTTCATCCACCACTCATCGGATATACAAATCCACTGCCTGTTTTGTGGAAGTGCACTTTACACTGCCATTCTTTAGTAATCGACGCAAACGGGTTCGGCTAGACGTGCTCATCTCATCATTGCACCAGCCACTACCCACAACCTCCACTATTGCACACAGAAAGAGTGGATTCCATGTGTGACCACAAACTGCGCGGTATTATTTCCCATTTCCAGCATAATCCGTCTTCTCGGAAAAAACAGAAACTAAATTAGTGGCACTAGCAATACTCCCAGAAGCACCACCTGCCTTCTCCTCCCCCAACCTCCCCAAACAAAGAGGAAAAGTGTCTTAACCAGGATTCACTCCGTGGTGGATACCGCCCTTTTTTATCTTTCCTTTGCCTGTAGGTATCAAATAATCATCATGATCATCGGTTCTCAGGTTGTGTGTCCAGACTGGGTTGTCTGCCAAGACACTCAGCGTGTGCTTTTTGGCATTGAAGATAACCACGGATAAAGAAACACACACGTAAGCACATAGGCATACACATGTAAGGGCATACGCAGATGCGCGGATACGGAAATACTGACCGTTGAGATACACACTCAGATCGCACATAAGCACATCCGCACGCAAGGGCATCTACACGTACACATGGTGTTTCTGTGCTCCCCCACTTGGGGCAACGCAGTCGGAGACTCAACCCAAACAGGAAGGAGAGTCAGACACAGAAAAATATTTTTTAAGAACATTTTATTTTTTGTCTATTTTGTTTTCTTCCTTCGGCTGAATTCCAATTTTAGAAAAAAAAAGAAACAAGAAAAAAGACGGGCAGACAGAGAAGTCAGACAGACAGCGAAGAAAAAAAGAGAGTAAAAAAGAAAGAGAAGAAGAAGGGAAGGAAAAGAAGAAAAAAGAGTAGAAAAGAATACAGACCTCCACCACCTCGTTTCCCAGCATTCACATTCACTTCCTTTCTCCCCTTTCCGAAAAGAAAAAAGGACTATCACCAAGGACTGCTACTCCTACTACCAGTACCAACCAATCGCCCTTCCACTTCCTCCTCTGCCACAGCAAGACACAGTCTCAGAAACAGAGAGGTATAACCACCAAGGACATCACCAGATACACCGCCATCGCCTCCCACACGCCCCCTCCTCCCACCACGCTCAGCTGTTTCTTTTTTTCGTCATTTCCTGCTTCTCCTGCCTTGCCCTTTTCTCTCCCCATCCGTTGAGAGCATTTTTGCCCTTCTTTAGCCCCGAGACGAAGAGGAAGTGACTGACGACGTTGTTCTCACCAGTCTGCGTCTCTGCCAAACACCGCCCGATGTCCAACGTTCTAGCCGCTAGGTCCATCACTCCACTACTACCACCCACACAGGCCCGCACTGCAACCCCTACAGACATGGCCTCCTCCTCCTCCACGTTTTCGCCCATGCGACCACCATCAACCGACGGCAAGAATCCAGCAACAGCAGAAGCCACGGGCTCCGCCAGCGCCAGCGCCAGTGTCAACGGCGCCGCTTCAGGAAAGACTCAGGTGGTGTTTATCCACAAGCTCTACGATATGCTCCACGACGACACCATTGCCCACCTAATATACTGGTCGCCCACCAACGACTCGTTCTACGTCATGCCCGGCGAAGAGTTCTCCAAGGCGCTCGCGCAGTACTTTAAACACACCAACATCGCCTCGTTTATCCGCCAGTTGAACATGTACGGCTTCCACAAGGTCAACGACTCATTCTCCGCGGACGAGCAGTCGCAGCAACCACCGACGCCGCTGGCCACTTCGCTCCTGCCGCAGAAATGGGAGTTTCGCCACTCAACCAACCTGTTCAAAAAGGGAGACACCGAGTCGCTCAAGTTGATCAAACGCAGAAGCTCGCGCACGATTAGTTCCCAGCGCGAAGTGGTGAACCTCAAGTCCATCCCCGGCGACGAGGACCACTATTTCAACCACAGCCACCCTAGCCACTACCCCGCCATGGACAGGGCCCATACGCCGTTGCAGCAGGTGGTGGGCGTGCCGATGGGACCCGGGGGTCTCGCTCCAGGGCAAATGTCCATGCCAGGACAGGGGCAGGGACAGCAGGGGCAGGGACAGATGATGGGGCACGGACTTGCGCCCGGCGCCGCCATGCAGATGCAGGTGCAGATGCGGACGCCACAAGAACCCTCGCAGCGCCCCTCGCTCTCCACCGTGGCAACACACTCGTTTGAGAACATTACGCACTATCGGTTGCAAGAAGTGGACTCACAGCTCCACCAACTCCACAACGCTCTTGGGGCGATGACGTCACGTTATGATATGCTACATCACGAGTTGGCGTCACAAGTGGCTGACACTTTGCACTTGTTTGACATGCTTGACCTGCCTCAGAAACTGGAGCAGCAGGTGCACCACGTGAAACTGCTTATGCGCGAGAGGCTTCAGCGGCTCTCGGGACCACACATGGCGGCTCCATCGCTACAGTCGGGTGCTGTCGATGTCCAGCCCCCGCCACCACCACCATCACAGCAGCAGCCACAGGGTCCGCCACAGGGTCCACCACAGGGCCAGGCACAGGGACAACACCCACAGCAGCCGCAGATCCAGGTGCATCACCCTTTGAACCCGCACTACTCGATATACGCCGGCACCCATGAGCACAGAAATCCCTCGGTGTACGACCCCTTACAACCCGTGCCTGTGCGTGGCCACGACGAGATGGTGCCGCACAAGAGACAAAGAATGGAGTCAAAGTCGTACTC
This sequence comes from Zhuliangozyma boniae, assembly GCA_002094185.1. Taxonomy (NCBI): domain Eukaryota; kingdom Fungi; phylum Ascomycota; class Pichiomycetes; order Serinales; family Debaryomycetaceae; genus Zhuliangozyma; species Zhuliangozyma boniae. The sequence goes on from MXQC01000139.1 coordinate 7,431, forward strand.
GCCCTTGTCCATCTTGGGCAAACAACAAGCCCAGCAACAGCAGCAGCAACAGCAGCAACAGCAGCAGCAGCAACAGCAGCAACAGCAGCAGGGGCCAGGACCGCAAGGCTCTGCTCCACACGCGCCACAGCCCCTGTCGCTGGCGGTCCAGCCGCTGCTGAACCAGCCGCTGAAGGCGCCCACGCCCCTGGTTCCCACGCCTACACATCCACAACCACAACCACCGGCGATCCAAGTGCCCGCGCTCTTTACGCCCATGTCCTCGATCCCCTCGTCGCGCGCCTCGTTTGACAAGCCACTGGCGTTGGGCGGTACGGGGGGGTCCAGAACAAACTCCCTCCCAAACCCGCAGACGTACCAGCAATACTTGCAGCAGCCCAAGACGACGTATTTCAACCAGCGCAACTCGTTTACTTCGGTTTATGAGCAGAGGAAACGGCTTAGCAGTGCTACGGGAATCACCCCAGCGGCATCCGCCACAAATGGTACCGTCGCCGCTGCTTCTGGTGTTGGGACGTCTCCCTACGTGCGCACGAAATCGCCATTGAGTGGCGTGTTGCCGAGCGTGAGCGAGTTGGATAAAGCGATCAAGACGAATGGGAATGGAAGTACGGCGTTGCCGCCCTTGCGTGGAGATGACAAGAAATAAAGGACACTTGTCGCTTGCCACTTTGTGCTCGTTGCCACCTTTTTTATTTTGGAATATGTATTATTTAATTTGAATTGACAATGCTTATAGAATACGCCACGGACATAAAGCTACAGTCTTACAGTCGTGATAAAAAAGTCTATTGTATACGCACTACCCCAGCAAAGGGGACAAGAACAGCTGCCTCAGGATGCACCAATATTCCTCTTCAATGGCTCGATGTACTCGTGCTCCAACTCGTCCTTGACGTACACGATATAGTACGGCGTTGCCGTGTTGCCCAGCACAAAATTAAACACCTCGCTCTGAGGCACCTCCGTCACCATCTCATCGTTGTACTTACGAAACACGGCGCGATTGTGCGGATCACGGATGTATACCCAGTAATGGCCGTAGGACGCCTCGCCGCGATGGATGAAGATGGCAAAAATGGAATACCCGATAGTATTGTACTCGTCAAACTGGTGCGCCATGGAGTGGTCGAGCTCGGCTAGTTTGGCGTCAATTTCCCCGACACGAGCCTGCAACCTGTCGATCTCCACCTGCAATGTCTGTATGGTTGATAACTCCACGACAAGGGTGTCGTCATGGACGATCTTGCTCTCGAGGTACCGCTTCGTCGTGATCAACAGGTCAATGAGGTTCAAGCTGGTGTCCAGATCCACTTGCACAATCGTGCGCCGCATTTCCTGTAGCTGCGCCACTTCGCGGCGCCACCGAAACACTTGCTCGCGCCGCGAAAGGATCTCGGCGTCCGTGGTGTCCAAGTACCGGTCGAGATAGATCTTCTCGCTAAAGGGAATCGGCTCGATCGACTTGTACGCCACGAGCCGCTCGCGGTCAAACATGACACGCTGCACGTGGAACTGGAGGATCTCGGGGAGCTGGCTAATGGTGATGCTTTTCTTCACCAACCCTTCGTCGAGCTTGACCACGTCCTCGTTGAAGTAGGTGTCGAGCGCGTCGTAGATGGAGGTGGGGTGGTCGCTCACGTTGATGATGAGACTGAAAAACCTTTCCACGGAGATGCGTGGGGATTTGGTGGGGGCAGCACCACTACCATCGCCCGTATCCCCTTCATCCAACGGGGTGATGATCTGCTTGGTTTTGCCCGAAAAGAGCCGCTTGATCAAGTCAATCTGCTCGCCATCCTTGTCGAGCTCGCTGGGCGGAAGCGCCGTCTCGATCTGGTAGGTCACGTTCTCAATGCACTCGGTGACATCCTGTTGTCGACCCACTTCAATCGTGCTCTCCATCTGGTCAGTGGAGATGGGCAAGATGCGCGAACTGGTGCCATCAGTGTTGCCACTGCTGCTGATGCTGGGGTCGCTCTCGTCAGACTCGTCGGGCGTCTCCACCTCACGCACGTCCTCGTGAGCATCCTGTGTGTCCTCCTGCATCTCTTCTGGCACAGCCTGCTCCTCCTTTTTCGCCTCCTCTTCCCGCACCTCGACAATTCCCTTACACGGCTCATCCACAGTGATGTCATCAGGAGACACCTCCGTCTCTTCTACAATAATCACATCGGAATCGTTCTCCCCTTTGTCGTCGCCGCGGTAGTGGCCACTGGCATCCTGCTTCACCTGCTGCTGATGCCCCTGTTTAAATTCCACGTGCTGCGACACCGGCAAAAACGACAAGTACGCCAACTCCTTGCTCGGCTGAACGCACCGCTTATCCGTGCTGATCATCTCTTCAAACAAGCGCTTGAGGTGGTAGATAAACTGGTTCGACCGCTCAATTTCCAGCGGCTCCACGCGCCGACCGCCAATCTTGCGGTCGGCGGGGAAATCGTTGGCGCCAAAGTCCTTCTCGTCAAACGACAAGATCATCTCCCGCAACGGCTTGATGCAGAAATAGTACTGCAACAACGAGTTCAAGTAGCACGTGTTGCCAATGTTATCCAACCCCGCGGGCCAGTTCTCTGCTGGGAGCAACGACGAGTCCACCTTGCCGTTCTTCAAAAAGCTAAACAAGATCTTCAGCTTCCTGAGCTCGGCAATCATCTTCAAGCAATGGCGCAACGTGCGCACGTCCACGTCCCCGGACAGAAGCTGGTCCTGCGGTTCACCCTCTTGCTGCCGCCCTTCGGCTTTTGTAGCTTTTCCCACCAACTTCTCCTGAAACTTGGTGATCAACTCAAACTCCGGCGTCCGCGGCGTGGCACCGAGGTACTCGTACGCCTGGATCGTGGTAAAGTCACCTGCGTGGACCAACGCCGGGAGTTTTGTCTCGATATAGTCCAACAAGAGGTAACTTTTGCGGTGCACGGCCACGGACAACAACGCCTTGTTCAAAAATACCACCTCGCTGGCGCTGGCATTGAACCCGTTGGCCTCCATAATATCGTTAAGCTTAAACTCGTACGCCGTCACAACCACGTCATCTTCGGTGATCTCCTCTACCCCGAGCTCATCGAGCGCCATGCCCATGGGCAACACCTCGCGGGCAATAAAATCGCGCAACGCGCTCAGCTGCCGCGCCTGGGCAATGATATTGAGATGCCGGCTGAAGTAGGAATAGTTCTTGGGGTCGTTCTTGTACTGCGTGCGGTACATGGCAATAACCACCTCATCGTCAACGGTAGCGTCTGGGGACGCCGTGAGGCCCAATACCCGCATTGACTCGACATAGTCGCGGAATCCCACCTCGCCCTGCGCCGCAAGGTTGCGGAGGTATGCGTCAAGCTTGCTCGCGGGAGCGCTGGTGGCCTTGAAGTCGCGGATCTCCTGGAGCGCATCAATGTACTGGAGCTTATGTGCGAGGTCCGACTGCACCGTAAACTCAAAGCACTTGATGATTAACTCGTCGGGGAAGTACGCGCACGCTGAGAGTGTGATGAAGTACGCAAACCGGTTGGAGTAGTTGTCAGAAAAGTTCACCACGTTGGCGTTCTTGTCGTACTCCACAATGGTACCAAACACCTGCGACATGTTGTCCGAAAACGAGTACATCTGGAACTCGTTCTGCGGGAATTGCTTCAACAGCTTGGCAATGTAGACCAACTCGGCAATCTTGCGGATAAACGCCTCCTTCAACCCGGGGGAGGCATTCAAGTTTGGGGGTACTGCGTCCTGCTCCTCCTTGTTCAACGTGAATGCGAGCTTATTGAAGAGTAAGTTGACGTCGATTTGCGCGTCCATCACCGTGTTCTTCAAACTAATGGTCTTGAGCGCATCCTTGGGCTTGAGCATCACGGGCCCACGCAACACCTTGATCAACGTCTTGATGCAGTGCGTGGGGCTGGGAACAGTATCGGGGGACAAAGCCGGGTGCCGCTCAATCCCGGCTAGATACCGCTCGCGCACAATGCGCTCATCTACGACGAGCGCCAAGTCCTCCTTGGTGAACTCACTGGGAAACAACGTCACGCGGAGAATCTGGTTGTGCGGTGAGTTCAAGCTCTTGTAGTACGCATCGTCAATGGCAATGGAACTGGCGATATCTTTGTGGTTGTCGCCCCCGTCTTTGTGGTCCTTCTGGTTCTCCCCATCAATGTCGAGCAACTTCAAGTCGTTGTCGGAGAGGAGCGTCTTTGGGATAACATGGTACTGGTGCTTGTCGATCAAGCTCGTGACAAATGGATTAAGCTGCGTCTCCAAAACTGCCAACCGGAAGTGATGGATGTGCTTGTCGCCGTCCACCAACAATCCGCGAACGACAAATAAGGTCTGGAGATCGTGCTCGCTCTTCTCTACCGATGGACAGTACTCCAAGTGGTTGTTCAAGATCAACGTCTCGGCGTGGTAGGTGCTCGAGTTGGCCACGCGTGCCAAGTCCTGGGCATAGTCAATGGGCCGGCTGTTCAAGAGACTGAAATGGTACTGGTTCTTCACCGGCACCGTCCATCTCAAGTCATCAAGGATGCGGTTGAGTGTCTTGTACGGGTATTTGACGAGTTCGGCCGACGGGATCTTTGTCCTGGCAGGAGGCGGCGCCGTAGCTGTCTTGAACGGGTTCTTGGATGGTGGGTCTATGGGTGACATGCTCAGGTGCATGACGCTGTCGTCAGAGTCGGTGGCTGTCCCGAGCAATGTTGGGTTGCTAGACGAGTCGAGCTCGTCGTGTAATGGCATGGGGAAGAAAGAGCGGTGTGTGTATGTGGGTGTGTATGTGGGTGTGTATGTGGGTGTGTATGTGGGTGTGTATGCGGGTGTGTATGTGCGTGTGTGTGTGTATGTGTATGTGTATGTGTATGTGTATGTAGTGTAAGCAGTAGTGGGATTATGCTTATGGCGTGCGCTTTCTTTGGGGCTATGTTTGTGATGGCGCTGCGATGTGTGTGTGGGTCTCCTTTTGTAAGCTTGTGCGTGCACGGTGGTTGTAAATGAAACCGGAGCTGAACGACGTTTTTTCTCTCTACTCCTCCTTTCGTGGCTCTCTCCAGTTATAGAACACTGTTCTTTTTCTGTTCTCCTTCTTCCGGGGCTGCTTTTGCGGCGCACGCTCAAAATTTTCAGCACCACTACCAACAGCAGCGCCCACTTCTTCCATGGCGCAGCCGCCCAAGATCGACTTCGACAAGATTCGTGAGTCTAGCGACGGCACTCTCACGGGGATGGCGTCGCTGGGGTTCAATGAGATCGTGATGAATAATCCCTACTTTGCCGCCGGTGGCGGACTCATGTTACTCGGCACTGCACTCGCCGTGGCGCGCCAGGGAGTGATGAAGGGGTCCACGTTCTTGTACCGCCAGATGTTGGTGGACTTGGAGATCCCGTCCAAGGACAAGTCGTACCTCTGGTTCCTCGAGTGGATGTCGCAGTACAAGCACCGGTCGTCGCGGCACCTCAGCGTGGAAACAAACGTGATCACCCACGACAACGGCGCCATCTCCACCAAGTTCTCGTTGGTGCCCGGGCCGGGGAAGCACTTGATCCGGTACCAGGGTGCGTTTATACTCGTGAACCGCGAGCGGTCGGGCCGGTTGCTCGACATGACGAGCGGCACGCCCTTTGAGACGGTGACGCTCACCACTTTGCATCGCGACCGACACTTGTTTGCGCCTCTATTGGCAGAGGCCAAGAAGTTGGCACTCAAGACGCGCGAGGGGAAAACCGTTATCTACACGTCGTGGGGCCCCGAGTGGCGTCCCTTTGGCCAGCCGCGGTCCAAGCGGCTCTTGGGGTCGGTGATCCTCGACGAGGGCATTGTCGAGGACGTGGTGCGCGATGTCAATGATTTTTTAGACAGTGGTGACTGGTACCACAAGCGCGGGATCCCTTACCGCCGCGGCTACTTGCTCTATGGCCCGCCTGGCAGCGGCAAGACGTCGTTCATCCAGGCGTTGGCGGGCGAGCTCGACTACAATATCTGCATCCTCAACTTGTCGGAAAACAGCTTGACGGACGACCGGTTGAACCACTTGGTGAACCACTTGCCCAACAGGTCGATTTTGCTCTTGGAGGACGTGGATGCCGCGTTCAACAAGCGCGAACAGACCACGGACCAGGGGTATACCAGCGGGGTGACGTTTTCGGGGTTGTTAAACGCCCTCGATGGAGTGGCAAGCGCCGAAGAGTGCATCACGTTTATGACAACCAACCATCCGGAGAAGTTAGACCCGGCGTTGTTGCGCCCCGGGCGTGTTGACTATAAGGTGTTGATTGGCAACGCCACCGAGTACCAGGTGCGCAAGATGTTTATGCGCTTCTACGAGGACGAGCCAGCATTGTGCGACGAGTTCTTACACGCTTACCGCAAGTTGAACTTGCAGCACGTGAGCACGGCCCAGTTGCAGGGATTGTTTGTGTACAACAAAAGAGACCCCAAGGCGGCTATTGCCATGGTGGAGACATTGCAGAACCCCAACAACGTGTTTTAGATGTAGACGATTCATAGACCTGTATATACAAAATGACACACCCAGACACCGACAGACACTTGCACCAGCAGAACTAAGCGCTCATTCTTTGCCTTTCGGGATCACCCCCTGTACTTCTTTTCCAACACGTCATTGACGCCCTCTAGCCTCTCGTCGGTAAGCTCGCCGCGCGCCCCACTACCCGCATCCGACTCGCTCGCCTTCTTGACCAAATCGTTGATGTAGTTGATGTAGATAAGGTATATTAGGAGGTCGCAGTTGTCCTTCTGTAGCGACACCACGTCGGTCACCTGCTTCTTGCGCAAGGCCAGGAGCTTTGACATGAGCACCCTCCGGAACTGGGCCTGATTATAGGTTTTCTTGTTTCTCTTTAGCGCCGGCATGGGTGGTATTTCTTGTTACGCTTCTTGTTGCGCTTCCTGCTATGGTTCTTGTTATGGTGCTCCTTGTGGTCGTGTTTTTCCCTTTGTTTGTGTTTCCCCTACTTGGTCTCCCCCCTTTTCCTCCTTTCTTGAAAACAGGGTCACGTGACAGATACGAAACTCGGCGGGAAAGGCAGGTTGAGAGCGAAAGAGGAAGGCAAACGTTGGGCTCGGCTTTTTCTCCCCACCGCAAGCAAACGGGTGCCGAGAGACACTTGCCACACAGCCCACCCGCAAGCACCCCAACAAGAATACGGCCCTCCCTCTCTTTCCAGTTTCTCTTCCCGTTCTATCCCTCGTTCAACAGCTATAGCGACACGCAATCCAAGAGAAGTCTCTTCCCATCATGCAATTGTCTTTCTTGTTGTTCATGCTCGTGGTGGCCAACGCCGCCATTCGCATCGGCAGCAAGGACGACTTGGTGCGGACCAAGCGCGGAACGTGGGCCCTTCAAGACGTATTTGACGTGAGGCAGGAGGCGCTCGACCGGCCCCTGCCAAAGCCCGGCAAGCCCAGCCCCCCTGACAAGGAGTGCCCCCCCTGCTTCAACTGCAACTTGCCCAACTTTGAGTGCACCCAGTTCTCACAGTGCAACGTATTCACGGGGATGTGCGAGTGCCGCGATGGGTTTGGCGGCATGGACTGCTCGGAGCCACTTTGCGGGTCGTTGGGCGACGGCAACGGCAAGCGGCCCGTGCGCAAGAAGAAGACGTGCGAGTGCAAGCCCGGGTGGAGCGGCATTAACTGCAACATGTGCGAGAGCGACGACGTGTGCGACCAGTTTATGCCCGAGGGGCTCAAGGGCACGTGCTACAAGGAGGGTATCATTGTCAACAAGTTTCACCAAACGTGCAATGTGACTAATGCCAAGATCTTGGGCATTCTCGGGGGGCTGGTTCCGCAGGCGACGTTTTCGTGCAACCGCACATCCGAGAACTGCAATTTCCAGTTCTGGATCGACGAGAAGGAGTCCTTCTACTGTGACTTGAACAAGTGCCAGTTGGACTACGACTTGAAGGCCAACACCACCCACTATAACTGCGAGACCGTTGCGTGCAAGTGTCTCCCCGACCGCATGCTCTGTGGACAGGAAGGGTCGATTGATATCTCGGAGTTTTTGACGGAGACAATCAGAGGCCCTGGCGACTTCACATGCGACGTCAACGACAAGAACTGCCGGTTTTCCGAGCCCAGCATGAACGACTTGATCCAAAGCGTGTTTGGCGACCCGTACATCACGTTGCTGTGCGTCTCGGGAGAGTGCGTGCACAAGAGCGAGATCCCCGGCTACACATTACCGGAAAACCCCAAGTTGACGTTGGGCAACATCTTTACCGTCATTGGGGTGTTGCTCATCTGCTTGCTAGGCACAGTCACAGCCGTGCGCAACATCAGCGAGTCGGCATTGTTCAAAAAGGGTGGCGGCGACTACGAGCCGTTCACGTCTGATGCCAGCATCATGAACCAGAACTTTGAGCCCGCGACGCTCTCGTTTGACAATGTCAGCTACGAGATTGCCGGATATGAAGTGTTGAACAAGGTGTTTGGGGTCGTGCGGCCACGCGAGTGCTTGGCGATAATGGGCGGCTCGGGTGCGGGCAAGACTACGCTCTTGGACATTCTCGCGGGCAAGAATAAGGACGGCACCATCCGGGGCAACATCCATGTCAACGGAAACGCCATTGACCCCGCGTACTACCGCGCCATTGTCGGGTTTGTGGACCAGGAAGACCACTTGATCCCTACGTTGACGGTGTACGAGACAGTTCTCAACAGCGCCTTGCTCCGGTTGCCGCGCGACATGACGTTTGAACAGAAGCAGGCGCGCGTCATTGAAGTGTTGAACGAGTTGCGTATCTTGAACATCAAGGACCGCGTGGTGGGGTCTGATTTCAAGCGCGGGATCTCGGGCGGCGAGAAGCGGCGCGTGTCCATTGCGTGCGAGTTGGTGACGTCGCCGTCTATTTTGTTTTTGGACGAGCCTACCTCGGGGTTGGACTCGTACAATGCGCGCAATGTTGTGGAGTGTTTGGTCAAATTGTCGAGAGACTACGAGCGCACAATTGTGTTTACCATCCACCAGCCGCGATCCAACATTGTTTCCCTCTTTGACAAGTTGCTCTTGCTCTCGGAGGGCGACTTGATCTACTCGGGCGACATGATCAAGGCCAACGACTTTTTCACCAAGAACGGATACAAGTGCCCCCTTGGCTACAACATTGCCGATTACTTGATTGACATTACCGTGAACCACAACAAGATCATTAAGGTGTCGAACGGCGACTCCGAGGTTGTGGCGGCGTCCTCCTCCGACTTGCACGACAGCACCGGTTCTGGTGGTGGTGGCGGTGGCGACGACAGCGACGTGCATGCGCGGTTCTTACTGACGCGCACGGCCACCCTGGAAAATACCACCGCCGAGTGGGAGCACTTTGCTGTGCACCGCGACGAGTACAACACCGACATTTTGGGCCACCGCAAGTCCAAGACGGGCGAGGAGGAGACATTTTTGCGATTGCGCAACAAGTTGCCCACGTTGTTTGTCGAGTCGCCCTTGGCGTTTGAGTTGAAGCAGGACATTAGCGCCATCAAGGAGAACTCCATACCCTTAAACCTCGCACTCCGCGATATCAAGAAGGCGTCCTTTTTCAGCCAGATGGCCATCTTGTCTTCGCGCACGTTCAAGAATTTGTACCGCAACCCACGCTTGCTCTTGGCACACTACGTGTTGTCGTTCCTTGTGGGGTTGTTCTGCGGGTACTTGTACTACAACGTTTCCAATGACATTAGCGGATTCCAGAACCGGTTGGGGTTCTTTTTCTTTATCCTTGCGTTCTTTGGCTTCTCCTCGTTAACGGGGTTGCACTCGTTTGCCAGCGAGCGGATCATCTTTATCCGCGAGCGCGCCAACAACTACTACAGCCCGTTGGCATACTACTTGAGCAAAATCTTTTGCGACGTGCTCCCGTTGCGGGTGTTACCTCCCGTGATTTTGTTGAGCATCGCGTATCCGTTGGTGGGGTTGACCATGGACCACAATGCGTTTGTCAAGGCCATCCTCGTGTTGGTGATTTTCAACGTGGCGGTGTCGGTGGAGATGTTGATTGTGGGTATTTTGGTCAAGGAGCCAGGCACGTCCACAATGGTAGGGGTGTTGTTGTTGCTCTTGTCGTTGTTGTTTGCCGGGTTGTTTATCAATAGCGAGGACTTGAACACACTGATCAAGTGGCTCGAGTGGGTGTCGTTGTTCCACTACGCGTACGAGGCGTTGTCGATTAACGAAGTCAAGGACTTGATCCTCAGAGAGAAGAAGTATGGGTTGTCGATTGAGGTGCCCGGCGCCGTGATTCTCTCGACGTTTGGGTTCAAGGTGGGGGCGTTTTGGCGCGACTTTTCCTTCCTTGCCGGGTTGAGCGCGGTGTTCTTGGTCTTGGGCTACGTGTTCTTGCACTACTACACGGTCGAGAGGAGATAAGGGGTTACCAAATATGTACTTTTTAAAATAAAACTAACCAATGTCGATTTTCTTTTTGTTCATCTCCTCTTGGTGATCATGATCTGCTCGTAGATGCACTGCTTCAACTCGTCAACGTCGATGGTTTTATCGCCCGTGTCAAACCCAAACTCCTCTACGGGAATTGGAGTTGTCTCCGGCTCCTCCAAGGGGTCGTGGTATGCTGCCAAGTAGGGGTGCTCGAGCGCCGCCAGAACTGAGATCCGCATTTCCGGGTCAAACATCAACAACTGCTCCAACAAGTTCACGGCCAAGGGGTTCACTTGCGCCCCAGCAGTGCCCCAGTGCTTGGCGCGACGGTACGGGTGGCTACTGATAAACTCCTCGAGATTCACCTTCACTCTCTTGGGGAGCCCTGCGATGAACTGGCGCGCGCGGTGGCTCTTGACGCGCGCCAAGTCGCTCTCAGAGGGCGTGCCCAACACTTCAAAGATGAGCCGCAACTGGTTGACGTAGTCGGTTCCAGGGAATAACGCCTTGTACGTGAGGAGCTCGGCAAGAATGCACCCCACGGACCACACGTCGATGGCGGTGGAGTAGCAGCTGGCCGAGAGCATAATCTCGGGCGCGCGATACCACCGCGTGGCCACGTACTCAGTGAGCAACGGGACCTTGGCCTGCCCTGTCTGTTGCTCATTGTTATAGTGGCTCGCATCCAACCGCGCCAACCCAAAGTCACAAATCTTGAGGTCGCACTGCTCATTGACCAAGATGTTGGACGGCTTCAAGTCCCGGTGGATCACCCTTGCTGAGTGTATTACCTTCAACCCCTTGAGGATTTGGTACACAAAATACTGCACATGCTGGTCCGACAACGTGTGCGTGTATATGATGTTGTGCAAGTCGCTGGGCATGTACTCCTGGATGAGATACACCTCGTCAAAGGCGTCGTAGCTCAACGGTTTCTGCACGTCATACAACCGGACAATGTTTTCGTGGTTGCGAAGTTTAGCCAAGAACTTGATCTCGCGCAAGGTGCGCAACGCAAACAACGGCCGCTCAAACGGCACAATCTTCTTGATGGCGACTTTGGTACTGGTGGGGACGTGGATGGCAAGCGCCACGATCCCGTATGCGCCCTCGCCAAGGATCCTGATCACCTTGAAGTTCTGCGAGATGTTGAATACGACCTTGCGCGGCAGCTGCGGCATGTGAAGCTGCCCATCAGGTGGCTTGCTCGTTTTCCGTGTGTCCTTTCCCAACATAGTGTTTGGTGGTTGTGGTGTTTGGTGGTTGTGGTGTTTGGTGGTCGTAGTGTTTGGTGGTCGTGGTGTTTGGTGGTCGTGGTGTTTGGTGGCGATGTTTCTTTGGCGGTTCCTTTCACATCCAGGGCAGAATTGAGTTGATTTTTAACATGATATGACCAGAGAGGAGAAAAAAGAAATTCCTCCCTTATACTCCTGTTACATACATGTTATTTTGACATTGTGCGACACAGAAGGGAGACTCTTTCTGTTCTCTGCTGCTGCTGTTTTTTCTTGGCCAGGCGGGTTTCGGGAAATACCCTTTCCCGTGGCTCTATTTTCTCAAACGAGGTGCATCAGATCTGAAACAAAGTGTATCAAATATGTATATATCAATCTATTAACTGGGAGGAGACCGTGGGCTTATCCCGGGATATCTTCCTGAATCTCTCCGGCTCCCCTTACGCACTGGCGTTCGATGTTCTCTCAATCAAGTCGATAATCTGCTGCTTGTTGGGCCAGAACCCCCAGCCGAGCTGCAATGCCTGGTGCAATCTTACGCCCAACTTGTCGGCAAACTCCCACACTAAGCCGGGGTTGCGCAAGAACCCCTTGCCAATCAAGGCAAAGTCAAAGTCGCCCTTTTCGAGATACGCGTTGACCAACTCGGGGTCGTTTTCCAAGCCACCCACACAGGCCACGAGAATCTTGTCGCCAACGTACTGCTTGATGGCGCGCGCAAGGGGCACGTGGATGGGCTCCCTCTGTTCCTTGGCAATCCCGGACCTGGGTGGCTGTCTGTAGTCGTTACCACCCGAAGAGATGTCCAACAAGGAAATCCCTTTGGCGATGGCAATGTCAGCTACTTTCTTGGAGTCCTCCACGGACCACCCTGCACCGTCAGGGCTGTTTTCGGAAGCGGAGATTCTCAAAAACACGGGCACGTCGCCAATGTTGGCCTTGATGCTGTCAATGACCTCAGACAAGAACCTGGTTCTGTTCTCAAAGCTGCCGCCGTACTCGTCAGTTCTCTTGTTGGAAATGGCGCTGTAGAACTCGTGGATCAAGTACCCATGGGCACCGTGGATCTCAACCGCATCGTAGCCGGCAATCTCCACCGCTCTCTTGGCGGCACTGCCAAAGTCCTGGACAATCTGCTTAATCTGCGCCTTGGTGATCTCGTGGGGGATGGGGTAGTTACCGTTTGGTCTGAATGCCACCGCAGAGGGGGCAACCGTGTCGTTGGGGAAGCCGCCCACCGACTCGTCGGCAACCTGCTCCAAGTGCAAGAACAAGGGCTGGCCCGTGGCCTTTCTGCCGCCATGGCCGAGCTGGATGGCAATGTGCTGGCCCTGTGAGTGCGCATAGTCCACAATGGGCTTCATCAATTCGGCCTGTGTGTCGTTCCAAATACCCAAATCGTGGGGCGACAACCCGCCGTTGGTCGAGACCGCGGTGGCTTCAACAATGGTTATACCGGGGCCGCGCGTGACAATCGAGCCATAGTGGACCAAGTGGTAGGGTGTCACCTGGAATTTGCCGTCAGCAGAGTACTGGCACATGGGCGAAACACCTATTCTGTTCTGCAACGTCAAGTTGCCTACCTGGATGGGCCGGAAGATCTTGGGCGCAATCTGCCCTGGCGTTTCGGGGAAGAAGGTGCCGGCGGGAACGGGCTGCAGCGGAGTGTAGTAAGGGACGGCAGGTGAGCCCTTGATCTCGTCAGAGGGAGAAACTTCATGCGAAACGGTCATTGCAGGAGGAGTGGCGTTGTGGTGGTAATGGAAATGGACAGACGGGGTGTGGATACGGACTTGGACTGGTACTTATACATTTTTCTCTTAGTGCGCGCTTAGTAAGCCCGTGCCCCTTCCATCTGTGTGTTCGGGAATGTCCCAATGGGGAAACTGATTAGTAAGAAATGGGGGAGGAAAAGAAAGAACTAGCGCGGAATGAGCAGAAGAGCAGGAGAGCCGCGCGTTGGGTGTCGGCTGTGCGCCCCTCCCCCCCCCCTGACGCGCAGACGAGCCGGCTGCCCACCACACGCGACGAGCTGGAATCGCGGGCGCCGAGGGTAGCCACAAAGCACGACAGA
>MXQC01000013.1:0-164238 GCA_002094185.1 Zhuliangozyma boniae
CCCCGAAACCAGAATGGCACGGCAGTCGGACGCGTCAACTGTGAATAAGAGACAGCCCCCCCCCTCTCCCCCATCATGAAATACCCAATTGTTTCATTCCTCGTCGGAGAGAAACACCACGCAAAAGGATCGTCCTTCTGGGAGAAAGAAAAAAAGAGAAAGGTTAAAATGTCATGGGGTTGAAAGGAAGACGCACCAGTTGGAACAGCACACCATATGAAATATTCCCTGTACTGAAATCCATCGGATATCACAGCCTGGTGGGGGAGAGTGCCGGATCGAAGAAGTAAAGATATTAGGAAATGCCGCATGCCGCATTGTGCCCAGCAATGAAATGCAGTCAACAGCCAGGCTTTGATCTCAGCTCCCCAAGCTCTGCGTGCCCCTCCCACCCAGAGAAAGTGAACAATACCGCCCTGTCTTGCAGGCCTGCCGAAAACGCAGCACCAGTGCTCGCAACCAACGCATCCTTCACCTCTACCTTCCTTTCTACCACCCATTTCTTCTCTTTGTGTACTTGTCTTTTCTTGGCTTTGTTCTGTCTCGCCAAACCTTAATTTTTTCTTTTGGGTTTAGCGACATTTCTTAGTCCATGTGCTGCGCAGCGTGGCCAGGCAGGCATCAACCCATATCGCGGACCGACCGGGTGCCGGGCTGGTGTGTCAACAGATGCTGTGTGTGTACAGATAAAAGTTCCACCTGCACGTGCCACGGAGAACTTACTCCTTATAAAGGCAAATTGCCACAACCATGGGAGAAAAAACATGGGCTGATCTTAACCAGTGCTGTGCGTTCCACCTCCACTTCCTCCATTTCATTCCATTGCCTCCTCTGTATGTACATGTAGGTCGGTTTCATGATGGACTTGGAATTGAAAAGAGTGTAATATTATCTTGAAATTCCTGCCCAGACACACAGGTAATGCCTCCTACGTTCTCCTTTTGTCCTCTTGGTGGGAGAGATATTCGGCATGGAAACCGGCATCTGTCGGCATGAGAGAGAAAAAAAATGTCAGCCCACAAAAGAGAAAACCCGTATGTCAGTACCACCTCCAGAGTGGACACGACACGGGGGTAGCAAGAACTGAGACCCCAGGCGTGGAGCAACTAAGGCTTGGCCTGAGAGTGGCTCGAGAAGGAAGCTGGCGTTAGCCCATGGGTGGAACTGCCCACGAGTGAATGCCGCAGATCGTCTCAATCACAATGTTGTTCCTTAGCTTTTTGGGGGCAGGGAGATTCTACAAGAAAAAGAGTTGGGCCACGCCGTAGTTTGATTCAGCTTTAGGAGGAATGTCTAAAAACCTTTCATCCTAATAGGCTTTAAAAAACGATTAGCCTGCCTACCCGCCAGCAAAAAACCACCTAGCTTCGCCCTATCCCCTTCTTAGTTCACGCAGCTCCCCTCTAGCTTTCCACTATCCATCCCCCTCCCATTGTACTGCTTCCCTCTCTTTCTATTCCGGCCCACCTGGAACTAAAAACCCGTGTTGTTTTAGCGGACTGAGAACTGCAAGACACTGGAGACACTCTGCATGGTGCATTTTACTATTCGACTTTCCAACTCCAACAATTTCGGACCCAGCTTTGTGGCACAACAATAGGATATTAGGACATTATTAATATTGTTAGCATTATTAGTAGTATTGATATTATTATTAACTGACTTGTTAGGTTTCTTACTCTGTTTTCCCCTATCCCACGTCCTATTCTGTTAGAGCATCTGCTTACGAACGGAACCGTACGTTTGGTGATAAGGGGGTGAGCCTTTATTTTTGTGGTCTCTCTTTTAGTGGCCTTTTTTAATCCCTCCCCTTTTTTTTTGCTGCCGGCTGGTATTGGCCCATGTGCCCGAACTTGGTGCCGCCTTTTTCCTATTTCCCTACTTTCCTATTTCCCTACTTCCTTCTGCGGAAGCTCGGCCCGCAAGCCGGTCTCTCGGATCGCGTCGCCGAGGATTTCTTCGCACACAAGGCAAGGGACTGCGGGTGAAGCAGGTGCGGGAGATCAAGAAGGCGACCAGAGGAGCATTCCCGGCACATATGATTGTTTCGGAACGGAGAGGCAAGTGACATTCCCCCCATCCATAACGCACGCTGGACAAAAAGCGACGCTTACGAAGCAACCTCCATCTCTGTCTCTGCGTCCGCCCCATGCTTCATCTCCCCCTGCACAAAACACGGAGGCGGGCTCCCACAACGGATACTGGTCTCATAACCATGGTCCACCCATCCTCCCTTCTCCCCCAGGTTTCTCCTCCGGTTTCCTAACGCCACAGCTCACAAGAAAAGTGGACGCATAATCGGAGAGGTGAACAGGCTACAAAAGGCCAAGAAAAATAATAGAACAGTTGAGAAACAAGAGTGATGGGGGAACAGCTGGTTAATTGTGCTGGAGACACGGGGGATACACAGCAAGAACCACGCTTTCAGGTTTCAACCAGATCCTAACAACGAGAACAACAAGGGGAAGCAAACAAAAAAGAGTCCAATTTCACGAACGCACAAACGTCGCCGCTCCTTCACCGCCCCCCAAGACAATACAATAAACTTCGTCACTGGCCTGGCCAGACCCACATGCTCTAATCTTTTCCTTCTTCTCATTCTTCCCTATCTTCTCCTACTCCTTTCCGTTTTAGTACCACTGGCGATTGTGCCCGGCTCCTGCAGGATCTTCCGAAAACAGGCAGGCAGGTAAAACAATCTCCTTCGCACCTGTGCTACCGGGAAACAACAAAAGAACAGAAACTAGGAGCATGGGAGTGAATGGCGCAAGGAGGCGGGTCATTGTTTAAATGAGGATAAGGTGATTTACCCGGTCTCCCATGCGTGCCTGCCTGTGGTGGTAGATGCGGCGCAGTTATATTTCCGCAAAGTCGACGTGGGTCACATCGTACTACACGTTTTCATGACACCCAACCCCACCTACCTCATGCCATTTTTGGGCTATATCACGCCACCTGTTTCCTGGCACCTCCCCATATGCCCACACCACAGACTCCTGACAGCACTTTTCAGCAAGCCATAACCCAAATATCCCCTCCCTGCCCCCCCTCCCCCTCCCATTGTTCTTCATCTCCAGCATTTCTTTCTCTTCTTCTTCCCTCTCTCACCCCCTTTAGTCATTCTCTCTCCCGGCCAGCACAACACACGCGCCCACCTTGCCGACGTAATCTCCTTGTTTACCCGACGATCGTGCCCTATTGTTCTGCACGCTGTGGGCATTCTTATTCCCGCTCGTATTGACAACTCCCCGCCCTCCCAGAGAGCAACCTCAACCTCACCAGGCACGCTACCTCCTCTTACACCCGACGTCGACGGGAATGGCGCCAGATACCGTACGACCGGCATGTCATCAGAACTTGCCTTATTTACTCCCGCCTGCCTGCTGTTTTATTCCCTCTCCCCTTCCCCCCATTTCGCCCACCCCTTCTGGGCCCAGATCCAGTTCGGATTTCCGTTTATCCGCACCAAGGTCTAGTCAAGAGCCATAAGAATACAATGCAGAGAATTTGTGGCTTACAATGATCAGAACCAGAGCAATCCCAGTTTACTTCACATAGTATTGACGTGTCCCCTCCTACGACATTTTCTCAAATACAAACCCAATGTAGAACGCAGTCGCCTCCTTCTCATCGCCTTCAGCGCCATACTTGCCATCACTCCGCTTCATCGCCTCCACCATGTTGCTGTTCAACCGCTTAAAGTACCGCGGAATTTCCTCGTTGAAAATGTCAATAAAGTTTTTCTTGTACTTCAACTCCATCCCGTACTCCGCACAGAGCGCGCGAAGTGTCTCAAACGGCACCACGTACTCGGGCACGTTGTCCACGGCATCCTTCAACCAATAGAAATACTTGTTGCCAAACGCAGGTGTAAACACGCCATCCTCGAGCGGGTTCTTTTCAAACTTGGCCGAGTACAAGCTATTGCCAAACTTGAGCTTCCCCTCATCGTCCGTAACGTACTGCTTGCCCAAAATCTTGGTCTTGATCACATCTGAAGACGGAATCGTGCCCACAAACACCCCTCCTGGTCTTAGCGACCGCGTGACGTTGGTCAACATCGTGCGCACCTTCTCCTCGCTCTCAAATGCGTAGTGCAACGAAAACTGCGCCGATACCGCATCCACAGGGAACGTCTTGGCAATGATCCCGGGGAAGTTGGGCTCCAACAAGTCAGGCACATACTGCGTGAAGCAGTCTCCCGTGGCAAAACACGCCTCAAAGTTGAGCCGGCCCGCACTGCGCTGATTGCTGTCGTGGCCCTGCCGAAACCGCGCCTTTTGCTTGGTGTACCGGACAAATGCCTCGCGCACAGACACATCCGAAATGTCAATGCCGATGTACTGGTCAATCCCCACAAACTCCCACTTATTCAAGTCGCCACCCTTGCCGCAGCACAAGTCCAACACAGAAAAGAGCTCCCCCTGCTCCGGATCGTGCCGCGCGTTGTTGCCCAACAATATGTACTTGATCACATTGTTGAAATTGCGCAATTTGTAGATGGGCGACTTGGTCCGCGACCCCTGGTGCCGCGACACCTGGGCACGCTGGTTATAGTGCGCGCGCACAATACTGTTGGTATCGCGTGTTTCGCGGTTGGAAATGCGGCTCTGGAATGTGCGGTACCGCTGTTTGTCCTCCACGTGGTTCACAGAGGGATTGGCCACGTTGAGGTGGAGGTACGGTGCCGCCAGGGCGTCGTAATCTTCACTAGTTCCATCGCCTTCATCAGCTTCGGCATTGCAATCGCGTTCTGTCTCGCTTTGCATGACCGACGCTTGTATACCGCGGGGGTACAAATGTTCTCCATCCTTGTACTCGCCACTCTTATAATCATTGTTATTATTGATTCCGCCCCTTTCCTGAGTCACCCCGGAATCCCGGTTGAGCCGCTTCATTCTGGGATCCACGTTCTGATACTTGGCATACCTATCATCAGGCCGCGCCACCACATTCGCCCGCGACCCGTACTTGTCATACTTCCGGTCGATCCCCTCCTTCGAGTTCAACCACGACGGTGCACTGTCACTGGTGGTGCCATACACCAGCGACCCCTTGGTGCTGGTGAAATGGCTCCGGCGGGAGAACTCGCGCGGGAGCGAGCTGCTCTCGTTCTTGATGCGCTTAGGCTCGGACTCATCGCTGTGATCACGTGTCGCTTCCCTACTCTTGTATGCAGCCTCAACATGAGCCACAGAAGCAGGTGCCGCAGGAGCAGGTGCCGTTTCTTCAGCTTGTGTATTGGTGTTCTCCTTACTGGTCTTTTCCATGACTATGTCGATGGACGAGTTGATGCTTATTGTAGTCGTTTCGCTCACTTTGTTCACGTTTTTTGTTTTCCTGCTTTTTTTTTCATCTGCTCTATTGAATCTATGGTTGTTCTAGGGTGCTATAACATCGGCTGCTCGTTCAACTGCTCGTCAAACATCTTGACAATGGGCGTGATAAACTCCTTCTTGTTGGGCACGAGATGGGCACCCTCGTGCACAAACGAGTGCACTTTCCCGGGAGACACCTCCCGGGCATATACCAATTCTAGGTACTGTGACCGCACGGGCGTGACAATGCTGTCGTTTGCCCCGTACACCGACAAGATCTCGGTGGCAAGGTCTGGCAGAGGAGAGCTGTATGGTGCCGCGTCGCTAGATATCCTCACCATCCGCGCAAATGCTTCCACGTCCGTCAACTCGTAGAGCCCCTCTCTCTCCTCGGCAGAACATTCGGCCACAGGGTTAGTCAAGCAGAATCCAGACACAAGTAAGCTGATCCTAAAGTCCGGGTGCTGCGGCAACAACCGGCGCAACGAGTTTGTCACCATCGCCGCCATGCATGCGCCCTGCGAGAACCCGATGATGCCGTGGTACGGCCCGTGCTGTTCAATGTGGCTCACAATATGCTTGATGGATTCGTCAATGCCCACATTCACCCCGGGGCCCTGGTGGTCGAACCAGCAGCAGTTGTTGCCCTTGCGCACGATCTCCTGCCACACTTGCTCCGCCTCCTCCTCGGTGCCTCCGAGCGGGAACCCGAGCGTGTCCTTGGACAGGATCGGCATGCACGGGTCGATGTAGTCGAGCTGGAGCTGCAACTTCTTAGCCAAGAGCTTGCGCAAACCCGATGATTTAGCGGCAAATGTTGCCCCGCTCTGCAAGTACCCGGGAAGACAAAGAATCCTTTTCACCGTCATTGTATGTCCTGCGGAAAATAGTGGGGGGAGGATGAACTGGTTTAGTTTTTGTTTCAATATTTTCACCAAAACTTGACAACGATTTTCACTTCCGTCAGAGGTAAAGCGCCCACCATCATCTCCTAGCCATGCCTGAACTTGACCAATTCTTTACCGCCATCAAGGCCGAGATTGATAAGGAGTACGTTACTGCATGAAGTTGCTGTACAGAGCAGAATTCATTACTAACTCGTCTCTCCAGCCTCGATAGAAAAACGTCGTTACACGATCTCGAACACCTGTTTGATCTCGACCTCGTCCCCTTCAGCTCCTTCATCAACGAATGGAGTGCAACCGTCCCTAGTGAGTTGACTTCCGTCTTTCGGGAAGGGGAGAACCTGTTGCTGGACGTTGAGCGGCAGGTGCTGGAAATACTACACCGTTCGCGCGTGGCGTTGGCAGCGCTTGAGTGTAAAGAATCGCAGCGGGAGCGGGCCAGCAACAAGTTTGTCGAGGAGTCGGTGTACGTGTTGCTCACATGCCAGTACTTTGCTGCGATTGCCAGTCATTTCAGCAGCACCACTACCACCACCGTGGTAGTCCCCTTGGTGGACCAGCCCCACCCGGCGATCATGACGCCCGCGCACGTGACTACAGTCCTAAACTTAGACCACTTGGACTATCAGTTGTACTTGCTTGCGTTACTCCGCGTGGTCGACACCATTGTCGAGTACACCGTCACCACTGTGATCAAGATCTCGGTGGGCGCGCCCCTCTCACTCAACTATACCATCGGCATTATCAACTCGCAGATCGTGGCCAAGCTCCAGACGGGCTTCCAGTTGTTGGACTTGAAGAATGACATGTTGCGCAAACGGTTTGACGGATTAAAGTACAGCTACCAGCGATTGAACAAGGTGGTATACGACCTCTCCCTTCGCAGATTGATCACCGTGGATGGCAAGGTTGTATAGAATATACACAGAACTAGTTGTCGTCGCTGATTTCGTAGATCTCTGGACTGGGCGCGGTTTCCGGCTCCGGCTCCGGCTCCGGCTCCGGCTCTGGCTCTGGCTCTGGCTCTAGCGTCAATACCTTCTTGTCTTGCTTCTGTTTCTTGGCCAGTGGTTCGCCTTCCTTGGGTGTCAGAAGAGGAGCAGGGTTTTTGTCCTCCGACTCAACTTCGTCGAGATCGATAATCTCAATGCGGCCCTCCGTATGTGCAGTGCTTTCTTCAACCGACCCAACCTTCTTCTCCTCTTTCTCCTTCACTTCTGTCTTCCCAACTTCTTCATCTTTCTTTTCCTCTTCCTTCTTTCCCCCTGCCTCTTTCTCTTCTTGCTTCCATTTTCTCTTCTTTGCCTCCTTCTCCTCTTCTACTCGCCACCGCCGCTCCTCAATCTCGGCAAGACCCTTCGCCACAAACTCATTGAACGCCTCAGGATTCGTCTTGAGAAGCTCCTCAACAAGCGTCTTGAAATGTTTGAGAAGATCGGTCGCCAAGGGGAACACGTCCCGCTTGGCAATCTTTCTCCGCGGACCCACTGCTTCTCCAGGAACCAGACCCGCGGCAGCACCGCCACCACCAGAACTTTCGGTGGATACACCCTTGCTGAAATACTCATAGATCTTGAAGTAGATAGCCACAATAGTGTCATCAATCAACGACGTGGGGCCATACCCGTTGTTATACTTCTTCATGTCGTTTGTGGCGTAGAGGTAGCAGAGGTGCATCTGCAACGCCATGGGCACGCCGTTGACCACCACATAGTCCAAGAAAGACTTGGTGTTGAGCATGAGCGCCTGGAACGATATCGTGTTGATGCACCTTTCTGTGTATGTGAACCCGTCGCCCACATCCATCAGCCTGCGCATGAGCTGACAGATCGATGAGCACAACTTCTCCCACGCTGTGTAAAGGTCTATCATGACGGATCCGGACCGCCTGAGCTTCGAGAGCATCGTTACCATGTTGCCGAGATCCTTTTGTTCCCTGAGCAAGTCGATGTAGAAGCAGATATACCGGTGCGTGTATAGAAAGTGCTTTCCCGGCCTCTCGTTCTCAGGCTTCCAGATCAGCACCAACGTCTTGTTGCTAACTTTCGCCGAGATGAAGCCCGCCATCTCCTCGAGCGCACCGGCAGCGTTGTGCATGTCTTCAAAGAGCACCTGCGCAAGTCGGTACTTGGCCTTGTGCTGCCAGTTCTTCTTGTCGGCTGCATCCAACCGCTTGAGGGCCACCACTGCCTGCTGCAAGAACTCAGGCTGTGTGGTGGGGCTCTCCTCCAAGTGAATTACGGGATCGTTCTTCAAGTAGGCGGCAGCCAGTTCCACGCTCACCGCGCCCAGCTTGACGTACTTGAGCGCAAGCGATACCAAGCTATAATGCGGCTCAATGATGCACTCGTTGGCGCGGTGTGCGTGTGCGAGCACTGCCGACCGCGCCATGGTGTCGAGCACCAATGTGGCCGACAACTTCAACTTGCGCTGCACCTTTGCAAGGTAATAAAAGTTGGACCAGTCGTGCACGCTGGACTTGATAGCAAGGTGCAAAGACTGCTGCATCACCTTCAAGCAGAGGCTGAGCGATATCAGACTCGTGTCGGTGGTCTGCGCAAACGTAGCGCTACCACCGTTGCTGCCACTACTACCACTGCCAACGCCAACGGCACCACTGCCACCATCGCCGCCACTACCACTGGTGGCACTCCGCTGGGCAAACCGCGGGTGCATCTGCACCTTGAATGCATGCATGTTCATGGGCGCCATGCATGTGCTAAACATCTCCTTGGCAAAAGATGACATGAGGTTGGCAATCACTGGCTTCACGCGGTCCCTCACACGTTCGTCGAGGGTGCCGTTGATGGCCATCAAGTAGCAGAGGAGAGACTTGCGCTGAAGGTTGGCCGTGCCCACCTTCCGCTCGGCCACCGTCAACTTGTCCGATGTCCAGATCAAGTCGTCCTCCACAAGGTACCCATATGCCTGCCCGAGCAAGAGCCAGCTCTCAAACCGGCTGCTGCCGTACACCAAGTCATACATGAGGAAGTCAATGGCGTTCTCAAGCTCCACCGTCCTTCCTTGCATGTTCTTCTTTCTTGATTTGTAGCTCATGAAGATGATCAACCCCTGGAGGTAGTAGAGCCCGTCGTGGATGATACGCACGGGAACGTGCTCCACGTGCACCCGTGCAACACCGTGGAAAGCATCGCGCACAAACCGCGGGGTGATACGTGTGGCGTCGAGGAAATCATCCACCACCGCCTTGTTGCGGCCTAACGTCTCATTGGTCTCAAAATCGGGCTCACCCACCACCTCGCCGATCTCGTCAATGAGCTGCTTGATCTCGTGCTTGGGCACATTGTTGATGGGGTTTTTGCGGAAACAGTACGGCAACACGAACCTGGCCAACTCCAAGCAGTCGCGCTTGTCCAAACTCTCGATGCGCCTGGTGAAATGGT
The DNA here is from genome assembly GCA_002094185.1 of Zhuliangozyma boniae. Lineage (NCBI taxonomy): Eukaryota > Fungi > Ascomycota > Pichiomycetes > Serinales > Debaryomycetaceae > Zhuliangozyma > Zhuliangozyma boniae. The sequence continues at coordinate 9,628 of MXQC01000013.1, forward strand.
CCACCGTGGCTGAGCCGTCAATGTTCACCAAGTAGTGGTACTTGCACCGAATCACCTGCGAGATCTCGCCATCGGCGTCTGGGGCGTGGCCCAAGTACTCCTGGCAGAGCGATAAAAAGGCGCCGTCGGCAGCGTCGCATATACAGCTAGCACCTAACTGCGCGTGAACAACGCTGATGGTAGCACTCAACGTGGCATCGTTGGCTGTCTGCTTTAAGCATGCCAAGAATAACACCACCGTCTTGACAAACAAGTCCTTCAACACCACGTACCCCGTGGTATCCCTCTCCTTGAGCGAAACTCGTGCTGACGTGATGCAGCACGACTGCTCATGAACCTCGTAGAGCAAACACATGCCGAGACAGGGAAGGAGCAGGCGGTAGTCAAAGGGGTGGTCCAACTCAAAGTCGGTATCCTTTAGCCGCGCCACCAACGTGCTCACGGCGCTGCTGTAAAGACCAACAATCCGAGCCAAACTGATGGAGCCGTGACTTTCATCTTTTCCCTGAAGTTGTGTTTCAACGTGTTGGTTGAGGAACTGCAAGCACTGCTGCACGCCGGCCTGCAACTTGTCGCTGAACCGGCCCAGGCTGTAGAACTGAAGCAACACACCCCACAACCTCAACTTCATGTCGATGGAGGAGCCGTCAAGGAACTGCCTGATTGATGTCGTCTCGCTTGTTTCGGCATCTTCTCCTTTCTCTCCTTGTCTCCCGCCTGTCACCACGTTCTCCTTGCTATCAATCAATATATCTTCGAGCAACTGCACTGCCTCCTCGTTGTTATCCTTCGGTGCTGCAAACACAACGCGCCAAAACACCGAGAGTACCGACGTGGTGGTGGCCTGGTTGCGGATACTCCTGGCGTTCAATTTGACAAAGTGCTTGTGGTTGGGGTACTGCACGTCAAGTTCGGGACACGACCGTGTGGCAACGTCGAGCAACGCCTTGAGCTTCGTCCGAATCGACTTGTTGTCGTTCCACGACACCGTCTGAGATTTTTCCTTCAATATGGTGGCCCACTTGAACCGGCAGAGCATCGTAAAGTAGTCAGTGTTCTTGTTGGGTGCCACAAACAAGAGGTCTTCCACCAAGTTCGTCCACTTTACAACTTTATCGTTGAGCTTGAGGAGTTCGACACACACACCGTTTACAAGCGCCCGGTTGAACTTGCTCGAGTTGATAAGGTCCTTCACGTGGAGCTCCATCCCGATAGACGCGTCCACCAAAACCTCCAATACCCCCACTGCAAACATGAGATCTTGGCTGCCCGCTAACGCCGTTTGCAAGTACATCTCGTGCTGGAGTACCCAGGTACGCACCTTGCTGTATAACTTGTCTGTCCAGTGGACGCTAACCACAATTCCTCCGCCTATGAGGTGAGCGAGCACGTCATGCTTAAGCTGCTGGTAGTTGCTTTCGCCACCGTGGAAAAGGTTAGCAACAGTGGCGGCCGCAACAGCATCGTCGGTCTTGGGAGCAACGCCACATTTGAACTCGACATCGTTGCCAAACCGTTTCAAGAGATCCAAGAGTTGGGCGTTGTTGTCGTGCCCAGACTTGCTCTTGCTGCTTTCCTTACTGGTGGCCACACAAAGAAACAGTTCGGTGGTACGGCTGTCCCAGTTCTGGAGCATGTGCACAAAGTCCTGCAAGTAGCGAACTTCCGAGCCTTCAGCATAGATGGAGGACACGTCCGGGAGGGCAAAGCCAGGGAGGCCCGGCTGCACTACAGCAACAAGCTTGGCAAGGAACGAATCCAACATGACAAAGTGTTCCTTGGCGGGAGGAATGTCGGGTATTTCAAGCTCGTTTTCCAGACGCGCAAGCCGTTTCGACGACCGGTGGGTCTGGGCCTTGGTTCTATCGGCTCCTTGCAGGTGGTCCAGGTCGTGCGGTTCCTCCATCTCTTTTGTCTCCCCCTCCTCTTTTGACTCCTCCTGCTCTTTTGGCCCCTCGTTTTCGGAGCCTGCTAGAGCCTTGCTTTCCTCTTCCGCTGCTGCTCTGGGTTCCTCTTTGTAGATCAATTCGAGCTTGACCCTTTCCAAGGCATCTTCGGTCAACAAGTATGGTTCGAGATACCGGAGCTTGGGCCGGTACACGTCCTCAAGCCTTGCCTCATCCTCGTTCTCCTTTACTGTCTTGTCGATTGCATCGAGCACGTCTAACCAGGTGAGCTTACCCTCGCGTGTTGAACACGTAACTGTCGCCGCATTCTTCTTGGCTAACTTCAAGCGCTGCTTTTCAAACTCGGCCTTCATCGGCTCTAGGAACAGGAGATCCGTGGCGCCGTCATCACCACCGTCGTAGGTGCTTTCGCCACACCAAAGTGTATTCAAGATCTTGGCATACCTGTTACGTGTCTGCTTGCTTACCGGTAGCAATCCCGCGAGGTCGTCGCTCTCGTCGCCGCTGCTCAACGAGTACTCCATCACAAACCGCGCCAACTTGAGACACCCCACGTAGGAAAATACGCTGTAGGCAACATCCAAGAGCTGCTCGTCGGCCTCATTATACAAGAACGCAATGCAAAAGTCGTCCAACAAGGTGTAGAAAAGGTTGCGCGGCGTGGCTTTGGTCTCCCCTCCCCCCTCCTCCGCCTTCTCCTCCAACTGGTGGGCGGCACCATTGCGCAAAATATCAAGATACAAGAACCCGCGGTTCCGAAAGATCAAGAACCGCAACAACTTGACCGTGGGCGACAACATCGCCAACTCGTCGGCTACGGGGTTCTGGGCGCCGCTCTGGAGGCCTTGGATAAACTCCACCTCCTCAAAGTAGTGGTTGCTGATCACATCTAGGGCAAACAAGTCCTCATACACCTTGTAAGCCTCCCTATACTGTCGGCTCTGCTGATGGTCCAATGCGTTCTGGTAAAGCTTATATGCCTGTTCCACCTGCAACTCGCGCGTGTGCTCCTCCTCAGACTCTTTTTTGGAATCTTCAGAAAAGTTGAGCGGCTTGAACGACGACTGGGAAGGAGGTTAGTACAGAAACTGATCAAGCCGGGATCAGGATGATACTGCTCGTATGTTGGGTGACATACCATGTGTGGGGGGACTCTCTCTGCAAGTGTGTGTTGCTGTTGTCGTGTTTTGATTTTCCACCCAGGTTCCGGTTTTGCTCTACGCTTTTTTTGTTGGTGCTCTCTCCTTTGTGGACATTCACTTGCAGGTATATTATGTGAAAGTCCATATCTATAAACACCTCCTCTGGTGGTGCTACACGGCCTCGCTGTCCTCCTTGTCGTATCCACCCTTGGACGCCACTCGTTCCACCTCCTCATCGTCGGTGCTGGCTTCCTCCCCCTTCATGTGTCTGCCAAAGCGGAGCCACCATACGCCATGGCTGGTAAAGATGCCCAACTCCAACGCCAACACCACCGCGTACAACACCATGCTCATGATGTCCATGTTGCCCACAATCACACTCAACATGGAAAATAACGCGCCCATCGAGTCCAAGGTCAAAAAGATAAAGTTGATGCCCACGACCTGGCCCTGGCGCTTCGCCAACTCAAAGTAGGGCGGAATGAGTCCCACCGCCAACAACACCGACGCGATAATGCCGATGATGAGCATGGGCCACTCGATGCCGCGCCTGTAAATCGGGCGCAACCATAGTATGAAGCCCACCTCCAAGCCGATGGCGATAACAACAAACGCACCCACGAGAAGCACCATCTTCTTGCGCGACACCTGGTGGGGAGGGTAGTAGAGCACCTGGGCCCAGCTGACCAAGCAGAACACCGTAAACAACTGCGGCTGTATCCTCAACGGGATGGACCCGTCGATGCCAAAAAAGTAGATGGCAAAGGGCACTCCGCTGGCAGCCCAGAGAAACATCATCATAGGCGGCAACCCCTCGCAGTCCTTGACCTTCCAGTTGCGCACAATCTGTGGGATAAGCTGGATGCACCATAGCACGGTACCGATGGTGCCCAACACGTTCTCTGCTACTGCATTAACCATATTGTGTAGTAAACTGTTGATGTCTAGTCTCAAGAAGGAGGTGTGGTCAAATACGAGCAGAGGAGAGGGGTGGAAAAAACGGGCGAGCACAAACGGCGCCGGATCTCTTTACTTAAATAGTCCACATGACCATTCCATTAACTGTGATGGATGCTACTATTGGCGAGAGCCTCACTTATAACGAAGAGGGCGGAATATGTGTGTAATAGAAAAGGAGGAAGAAAATTTCTTTTCTCTTTTTTCTTTTCTCTTTTTTTTCTCCCTGCCCACATTCGTCTGCCATGGTTCCACGCCTTGCGCATAATTGCGCATTTGCGCTTGCGCCTTTTGCCTGAACGCGGAAACCTGGTGTAGATGGGGGGTCACTCTGGCGGTGGTGCCTGTCATTCACGTTGCATCGTCCAACCATGCAACCATCACCCTAGCTATGCACCCAGCAGACCTGTTGCGGCTACTCGCTCTCATAGTCAAAGTCGATGTCGTCGTCCTGGTCGTCTTCTCCCAGGACATTGTCCCCTTGAAACTCGTCCAGCGATGAGTCAGCTCCATCAGCTTCGTTCCCGCTCTCTGCATACAACACGTCCTTGTGCTGCCTCATTTTCCGTCCTTCTTCCGCGTCAGATCCCAGGTCTGCAAAAAAGCCACCTCCGAAATCATTGTCACTCACATAATTGCGCTCAAACCCGCCTTCAATCGGCGCGTCATCGGAAACAACAAACCCGCTTTCATCACCCACCCCCCTCTCACCTCCCCCTCTCTCTTGTGCTTGCGCTTGCCCTTCATTTTGCATTTCCACCTCCTTCTTCTCCTCTCCCACCCTCCCATGGGTCTGGTTCAACCTTGCCTCCAAGCGCAACTTGAGCAAGAAATACCGCCAGTTGTGCAAGGCACTAGACTCGATCTGCGCGCGCCGCATCTCCTCCTCCATTTCCACCAAGTGCTCAACCACGGCCTGCACCGCTTCCTCGTACTCCTGCGCCACCACAATGCCGCCCTCACGCGTGCTCGCATTGGAGCTCTGTCCTTTCCTCTTGCGTCCGCTAAAGTCAAATGCCACAATCGCACGGGCAAAGTCCACATCAAGGATCCGCGCCGCCCTGACCAAAAGCTTCATTGGCCGCTGCTTATCGTCGCAAGTAACCAACGCACCATTCTCGGGGATCATCGTGCGCGTGTATATATCGATGTTGCCGTACTGATTCTTGGGGATGATCCCATCCACAACTAGCGGCGCGGTAAACATCTGCGTCTGGAACTCGGCATACAAGTTGACATTCTCATCTGCATCTGTTGTTGCTCTTGTTGCTGATGTCATTGGCGTGACTACCTTTGTCTTCAACGGCATAGCACCCACTTTCAATACGCGACCACGCATATACCACGCGCGTGCCGACCGTAGCTTCTGAACGCAGCTCCGTTTGTACACATTGATTAGCTTTGCCGGGGATGCAGACACTGTTTTTGACCGGAAGATGCCGCACCTGCTACTATCGTCTTTCGGATAGATCACCTCGTTCTGTCGTAGCTGCGACTCCAACGCGTAGAGCGGGTGGTTCTTGAACGCCTGGATATTGTTCGGCATGCCCTCGGCCAAGTCACGCTCGTGAAACTCCTTCGACTCATATATGTCCAGCACGCTGTGTGTACGCTTAAAGTCGCACGTGCGCAAGATGCGCAGGTACCACGCAGCATCCTCTTCGCTCCGAAACTCAATGCGTTTGCGCACCGTCCTGGCATTGTAATTAAAGGCATACCGTCGCGTGACGTCGCGCACACGGCCGTATTTGTCAAACGCAACAACATATGTCAATTGGTTGCGGCTGTCGCTACTCGGAGGCTCAAACGCCGACTTGCGCCTCTTGGGACAAACCTCGATCGTTTGCAACACCACAGGATCGATGCTGATCCACTTCTTGGCGTATCTGTCCCACACCTCGGCCCAGAAAACGGGGTGCTCCGACTCGGAGACGGGGGCGGCTGTCCTCATGTATTTGGTCTCGTGCAGGCGCGACTGCGCAAGGAACCGTTGCTTACTGTTGCCAAGAGGAACCTTCTTTGCATATGCTTCTGGCAATGCCGCGGTGGCGTCGTCTTCATCTCGGGTTGTGTCTCTCGTCACTGTGGTCTGGGTGTAATCCGGGGGCTGCATCGACAATACTAGTCGAGCATTCATGCCCAACGCGCGAAGTAACACCACAAATCCCTGGGCAGCCACGTCGCGGCTGCCCCGGAAATGAGTTACGAGCCGTTTGAATACCCGCTTGGTGACCTCGTTGATGTGGCTTGGCGGTACTGAGAGCTCGTGCCACCCCCGCCGGACCAACCCCGGCGCCGTCACCCTGAACTTGGCCCTATATATTTCCATCAACTTTTTCAATGCGTCAAGCAAGTGGCGCGAGCGTACTGCGTCCAGAAGCCCAGAACCGGGTTCGAGCAAGTGGGTGATCTGCTGGGTCACGCACTCTGCTTTCAATGTCTGTCCCAACTCTCGGCTGCTGCACCACCGGTTGCGGAGAACGCCATGTACGAGCATCAACATGAGGTACAACCGGTGCAACTGCACGCGCCGCCCCCTTTCTTCGTTACTGACGATGTTGCGTTTCTTTCTGGTTTCGGCAACATTGGTGGGATTGATCTGGATGGTGAAGGCATCTACATTTTTGGTTGTGGACTCACCAAACGCGTCCTTTGCAAGCACATCCTCAAGAACCACATTCTCAAACTCGTCAGAGTCGTCGGAGTCGTCAAAGCTATCAGGGTTTCCGGTATAGTGGCCACTGCTTGCCGCTTTTAGGTCCACGTCTTCAAACTCAGACCCTGAGGCAGAGGCAGAGGCAGAGGCGGAATCCGAGTCATGCACCTCAACTACGGGTGCCACTTCCGGCAGTACCCTTCTCCGCTTCCGTCGTGATGCTCCACTCTCCCCCGTCTCCTCTCCCCTGGCCTCTTTCAAAAGTTCCTTGTGGTGGATGCTGGGCACGTTCATCATGTAGCAATGATGGAGCTAGAAGAAAGTGATGTGGTGCGCCAGAACCAGTTCTGGAGAAAAGTAGCATCCAAAGAGGCAGCCAGAGAGAGCGAAATAAAAAAAAAGTTACCGCATCACAGCTTGAGACTACCAGATACATACAACGACACCTCCCTATTGCACAGATATGATATGATATACCATGATACGGCATGCACTAATACAATACAAAACACTACGACGAAGCAGACTACCGTCTATACCGCGACGGTTCCAATCACTTCTTGCCCACCGGTCGCGCGAGCGCGTTCCCAATCGACTCTTCAACCAGATGACAGAGTACAGCAAGAACAGGGTCACGGTGCATCCGCGCGTCGAGTACTTGGCATTACTCGACAGATTACAGAGTGCAAACATCCAGCCCCTGTTTGCTCTGCCGGTGGTGCCAAAACGACCTGTGCGTGAAACGTTGCTCGGCATGCTCGAAGGAATCACCTTTCAAATGATCACTCTTGTGGACAAACATAGCGACAGAGGTGGGGATGGTGCGCAGTCTGCTGCAAGTGGCTACTTTAGAACCATCATAAAACGGCTTGACCCCGAGGAGACTTTGCGCGAGCAATCGCGGGCCAGAGAAGATGTGCCCGAATTGTGTCGACAACTCAATGTCACTCCCGCCAATGAAGGCATTCTCCGCCTCGGGTACACCTGTTTCGAGCTCGTGAGCGGGAGGCTACACCTCAACTACACCGTGCAGGATCTTTTTCGCTGGATAAAGTCTGTGGCTGCCCCCTCCATCTTGCTGAGCTATGACGAGATCCGACTGGTGAGGGTGCCACCGCCGCCATTTGTCTTGCTCGACATGCTTCTTCGCAACCCCCAGTTCAAGGAGGAGTACTTGCTCCAGGCCGACTTGTGGGCCAACGACCTCCAGCACTTTGCCGTGCAGCGCGCCCATGCGCAGTCGGTATTAAAAGCGTGTCTTGACAACTTGGTCTACCATGGCGTTATGTTCGAGCCCAGCTGTGTGCGTTCTGTGCTCGCGACTGCGTTTGACTTTGCCGCATCTAAACGCGCAGGAGCTAAGGTGGTGTGGGGCGATGAGTTTGTCAATACCCTCATCTGGAACATCGCACTATACTCGGCAAGACACCACGACATAGACTCTGCGCCCGTGTGGGCCAGCATTCAGGAATTATTGGTGACCCAGTTGGCCAGCACCGACAAACTCTCGATGCGCGCGCACATGGGCATAGTGGTAGTGATTGGCCGTGAGTCGCGCGAAAAGGCCGAGCGGTTGTTGCGGGTTTCGGAGCGCCGGTTCATGCCGCATGGTCCCAGCAGTTCGTCAAAGGATATGGTGGCGTACTTTGTAGCCAAGATCAGTGTTGCTCATACTCCCGAAGAGTTGGTACTGGATTTTAACCATGCCGTGAAGCAGTATCCCAAATCCACGAGCTTGTGGCTTTTTTTCATTAGACGCTTAGCGTGGCTCGGCTTGCTTGACGAGACGCGAGCCATGGTCTTGTTCCGCAAGTTGGTGGCACGAGATATTGTCACCAGTGACATAATGACCGAGCTTCTCCGGCCGGTGGCGCGCTTGCTGGTGGTGGCAGAAATGCATGAGTCGTTGACCAAGGACAGGAAGCAGTACCTCCTCCCAAAACTCGTACGGATGTTGTACCGTGAGAAAGACATGAAGGACGTGCCAGCGTCGTTGCTCACTGAAGCAGGGCACCACTTTTCCACTCCTCAAGAGTTTGCACGGCACTTGACATCTACCCAGTTCCCACACCGCTCGGTCTACCATGTGGGGCTCATGCTTGAGGGTGAGTCGCGGTGCAGCGCACAGACCGTGTTTGGAGTGTACAAGACTGAGTTGTTGGACCGGAACTTGTCGGCCAATGCCCAATGCCTTGACGTATTGCTTGAGTGCTCAACTACCCATGGCCACATGCTCGCGTGGGACGGGCTCTACGCACCGCAGGTGGCGATTCACGAGTTCAAGCTGGCAGTGAAGTGCACGCGGGATGCGCCGGGGATTGCCCCCAACCCAGCGCTCTGGACAAGATACATTGTCCTTCTCCGCAAGTACAAGTACGTGTCTGAGCTCGCCGACATTATGAAGTGGTGGCAGGAGTTGGAGACTGTGCCCACGCGGGAGATGTTGCTTGTGCTCTTGGTGGCACTCCCGCGCGAGTTTGCCGAGCGACATATCCGCCACCATGCGCAGTTGAAAGACAGCTGGGAGTGGCCAACACTCGACGAGTACAGGAGGGCAACATAGACAAATATTGACATCATATATATAGAACAGAGTAGACTTAACCCCTGTTCTGTCCCGTTCCCCGTCTTTTGCACCCAGAGTGCATTGACCAATCAGCGTTCACCCTGCTTCCCCCGAGCCTCCGACGTTTTTTTCCTATTCCCGGCTCCGCTGGATTTTTCACATCTGGCTCGATATTTTTCTTCTCCATTTCCCCAGCTTCCAAACTAAATCACCCAACTAACCAACCACACCCCACCCGCATTACCACTACCACCAGCTACCCCGCCATGTTGAGATTGTCTGCCAGAAACGCAAGAGCCATTGCTCCCGCTAGAACCTTCACCAGCTCCACCGTGTTCCTCAAGGACACCAGAACCGAGACCGATGCATTTGGCGAGATTGAGGTCCCCGCCAACAAGTACTACGGGGCCCAGACCGCGAGATCCAAGATGAATTTCAAGATTGGAGGCGCCGCTGCCCGCATGCCTATTCCCGTGATTCGGGCTTTTGGAGTGTTGAAGAAGTCTGCCGCCATCATCAACGAGGAATTGTCCGGTTTGGACCCCAAGTTATCGCAGGCGATCCAGCAGGCAGCGACCGAGGTGGCCGAGGGCAAGTTGGACGAGCACTTCCCCTTGGTGGTGTTTCAGACCGGCAGTGGCACCCAGTCCAACATGAATGCCAACGAGGTCATCTCCAACCGGGCGATTGAAATCTTGGGCGGCGAGATGGGCTCCAAGAAGCCCGTGCACCCCAACGACCACGTCAACATGTCGCAGTCGTCCAACGACACCTTCCCAACCGTCATGCACATCGCCGCCGTGACCGAGATTAACAACTCGTTGATCCCTGAGTTGACCAAATTGCGCGACTCGTTGCAGGCCAAGGCCGACGAGTTTGCCGACATCATCAAGATCGGCAGAACCCACTTGCAAGACGCCACCCCCTTAACCCTCGGCCAGGAGTTTGGCGGCTTTGCCCAGCAGTTGACCAACGGCATTGAGCGCGTGGAAAAGACGTTGCCCAACTTGTTGTACTTGGCGCAGGGCGGTACCGCCGTGGGCACCGGCTTGAACACCAAGAAAGGCTGGGACACCAAGATTGCCGCCAAGGTGTCTGAGTTTACCGGCTTCCCCTTCAAGACCGCGCCCAACAAGTTTGAGGCATTGGCTGCGCACGATGCCATTGTCGAGGCCTCTGGCGCTTTGAACACGGTGGCCGCCTCCTTGTTCAAGATTGCCAACGATATCCGGTACTTGGGCTCGGGCCCCAGATGCGGCTACGGCGAGTTGTCGTTGCCCGAGAACGAGGCCGGCTCGTCTATCATGCCCGGTAAGGTTAACCCCACCCAGAACGAGGCGTTGACCATGGTCGCCACCCAGGTGTTTGGTAACAATGCCGCCATCACTTTTGCTGGCGCCTCGGGCCAGTTTGAGTTGAACGTGTTCAAGCCCGTGATGATTGCCAACTTGTTGGCATCGATCCGGTTAATTGCCGATGCTTCCGCCTCATTCAGGGAGAGATGTGTTGATGGCATTAAGGCCAACAGAGGCAAGATTGACAAGTTGTTGCACGAGTCGTTGATGCTTGTCACCGCATTGAACCCCAAGATCGGCTATGACGCTGCCTCCAAGGTCGCCAAGAACGCGCACAAGAAGGGTATCACCTTGAAGGAGTCGTGCTTAGAGTTAGGCGTCTTGAACGAGCAGGAGTTTGACGAGTGGGTCAGACCCGAGAAGATGATTGGTCCAAAGGACTAGATTGTTTGTAAGTATTTATTATTGATTGCAATGCATGCATTGTCTGTGTTGAGAATGAGCAGCGCTCCCCACCACTCAACACCACCACGAAAAAAAAATGGCTGAAAGAAAAATGTTGACACATGGGGACGACATAACAAAAACCACTGAAGCACACAACTGGTTGGCCTCCCCACCTGCAAATGAGCCTATCCTCCATCCTTCAGCGGATTAACAAGAAGGGGAAGATCCAGCAGAAGCTGTCGCCGACACCGACTGGTGGCGCTGTTACTGATAGCGATGGGAGCAAGAGCATTATTCCAGGGAGAACCGGTGTCCACCCGCGGACCAAGCCCGAGGATCCTGTTGTTGCCCGGTTGAAGGAGAAACGGCGGCTTGAAAGGGAGCAAAAGGAGCAGGAGACGCGGGCAAAGAAGGGGATGGCACCGCGGCCCACACCAAAATCCGTCGCCACCAAGCCGAAATCCTCCGCAAATCAAACAAGGAGGGAGGCGCCAAAGTCGGGGAAGGCCGCCGCTTCTGCGACATCTGGTGTGAACGTGCGCGGAATAATGTCAACAAAGCCGCCGAAGAAGAAGATGAACTTTAAGGAGTTGATCAGCAAGGCGTCGCAGATCGATAAGGAGAAGCTCTCCATTCGGTTTCCCGCCAAGAGCAAGTCCCCCGAGACTGCCTTGGCCAGGAAGCAGGGCACCAACAGAGGAGCAACCATGCAGCTGCCAGGACGTTCCCAAAATTCAGTTCCTCTCAAAAGCGCAGTTCCCCTCAGGAGCACGGTCCAGCCACGTAAGGCTCTGCCAGTGAAGGATGCCACTCGTCCAGTACCATCGCCCAAGTCTCGCGAGTCGAGATCAGTGCGCAAGGTACCCATCCCCCTTCGTCAGCCATCTTCAAAGGTACAGGAAAAGCTTCGGCAGAAAAAGCAGGAGGCAGCCGCAAAGAGGACCAATGGTGCGCATTTCATAGACCGGGACCATGAAGAATACGGCTACGATGATGATGATGATGATGATGATGATGATGATGACATGGGCTCCTTTATTGAGGATGACGACAAAATCGTGTTGAGCGGTGGTGATAGGGAGGGGAATGGACACAGAGGCACCCGCCATGGCCGCGGGTACGACCGCGAGGAGATCTGGGCCATGTTCAGCCGCGGCAAGAAGCGGTCGTACTACGATTACGATGACGATTCCGACGATATGGAGGCCACGGGCGGTGAAATCTTTGAGGAAGAGTATCGGTCGCGGCTTGATGCCGAAAGAGAGGACAAGCGCGAGATGGAGGAGGAGCGGCGGTTGGCTGCGCTCAAGCGGGCCCGCAAGGACAACAGCTAGGCGTCACCAACAAGGAAAGGATTTTTGCTAGCGACAAAAGAAACCGCCAGCAGAAAAAGAAGCAACATAAGTCACTCTGCCCATCGCACATGGAACCAATATTTAATGCAAATAACGATATCAATGAAATAAACAAGTCGCTCAAAAGGTCGTCGCTCTCGCTCAAGAACCGGCTACAGTCGATCTTGTATGACTATCACTTTGTTCAGGGCCTTGCACTCAAGTATCCGCTTGTTGCCAACGAAAGGTGCGGCTTGTGGTGTGTCGACACGGCCCAGACTGCCCACACGTGTTATTTCAAGTCCACGGATGGGCACACCAACGTGTGGGGCTTCTCAATGCGACGGCTTAACTTGCACTTGTTGCCAATACTAGGACAGCACGGCGGCATCTGCATTGTCGACTCTACGCGCAGGGGTAAGGCGATGCCCGATGCGTTGCTGAAGACAATCCCCATCTGGTGTGCCGTGATAAACTGCATCCTCTTTGAGGAAGAGACACTGGGCGGGTGGAACGAGCACGTGGATGCCATCCGGCAGGACAACTGGCTCTGCACTCCCACGAGCGTGGTGTCGCGCAACGAGCATAACTCGATTGTGAAGCTCGTGCCTAGCTTTGTGCAGCAGGTCAAGGCGATGCAATTGTTCACCAAAAAGGATCTCGTTGCCAAGTTGGGCACGCGCAAGCCGTTAGTGCCATCGTGGATCTACCCGGGAAAGAGTCGGATACCCCAAGATGACCTGGAAATCTTCATAGTCCGCTGTGTGTCTGCCTCGTGCAAGACGGAAACGTCGTACAAGCACGTGGACGTGGCCACCAGCGACGGCGGTGTCAGTTTCAACTACGTGCAGGGAGCAGGCGACGACCATGAGCTATGGACCCCAAAAGAACTTTGCGGGGGCAGGTTTGGTCCCAGAGTTTTCTGGCAGACCATCTTTGACCTGCTGATTACAGGGCCGTCGGGGTACATCCACGGCTGGCTTTCGGACACACAGTTAACTGAGCGCATGAACGAGTGCTACGGCCGAAACAGTGCCACTGCCACGAATTCCACAGTAGACCTAGCCGAGCTTGGCAGCACCCGCGTGTACATCGGCAAAATCAAGTCGGACTTGGACTACCGCATTCTCCCTCTGGGATGCACGGCCATAGTCTTGCATGAACAGTACAAGGTGACGGGGGTTCCTGAAACCGCCAATGTCTACCACTACCCCATTCCTAGCAACAAGAAGGGCTCCAACATGTTGCGCGCGGCGTTGCCGGAAATTATGGAAAGAATGCGGCTGCCGCCAGCACTGCCTTCCGTGGTCATCCTCTGCGACACTGGCTGCGACTTGAGCGTGGGCGTCGCCCTTGCCCACCTCTGCGTATACTACGATCTCAACTGGAAACCGCTACAGGAAAAGCCTTCCGTCAGCAAAAGCTTGGTCAAGCAGCACTTGAGTAAGTTGGCCGAGTGCACGAGGGCCAACCCCAGTCGCAGCACACTACAGGGTGTAAATACTTATTTATTCCTGCGTCAATAAAAGAGCAACTTTGCACGGTGTTCTCCCCCTACTCCTCGGTGATGTTGTAGTATAAGGAAAAGCCGGTCTGGACCTCGGCAATATATTCTTTCCACTTGGTCAACTCGATCTCCCGATTCTCAGCGGCACTCGCCTCCACGATAGGGCCCAACCGCTTGGTTACGCGTACAATCGACTTTATACGCTCCTGGTGACTCTCGGAATCCTGCGCAGATGCCTTGGCCGACAACTTCTTCTTTAGCTGCAAGCGGCAGCTGTCAATCACAGCATCGGCCCACTTGCCCCCTTCCTTCTGCATCAACTGGATAGCCGCGGCCGCGTGATTATCGACAAAATTGACCAAATTGATGCACGACAACACAGTGATGTCGGTTTGGTCGTCGCTCAACCCCTGGGCAATGATGTTCTCGGCCACACGGCCGGGGTCAAGGTGGTACTTATCCAAGGTGGCGCTGTCCATGGTGATCAATGAGTAGATGAGCTCGTACACCAACTTGCGTATTTCCACCCCTTCGTCCAAGATGTACTTGTACGGTCCCATGGTGATGGTCTTCTTGAACTGCTCCTCAGCCGTCAATTGCTCAAAGAGCTTGGGCAAGATCACGCTCTCCAACATGGGCAAGATACTCGCAGGTTTGCTGTGTAAGCCGGTCAACAAGTTTCCAACAATGATCTGCCGTGTGTCAATGTTGACAATGTCGAGCCACGACACCGATGCTTTCACCAAGTCAGTCAACACGGCGTCGTTGTTCCGGTTTGACTCGAGGTTGTTGAGCAACGACTTGGTGATCACGAGCGCAAGGTATACCTTTTTCAAGTCTGTCTGGTCCTTAAGGTGCACAATCTCGCTCGGCCCCACGATCTTGCCCAACAACTCGCCGCTCTTGCGCAACTCCGACACATACGCGTGGTCAAAATCGATCTTGTAGTTGAACACCGTGTCCCACACCACGTGCCGTTGCTGCTGATCACACGAGTCCATGGCGAGGATCAAGGCGCCGACCAAGTTGCTGCGGAGCACCGTGGCACTAGTCAAACTCGCCTGGTATGCGCGAAGGATTGTGGGCACCGCTGTGTGTGGGTGCCGTCTCGAAACCAACCCCAACGCCGTGGAGACGGCGTGCACGTTGGCGTCGTTCGTCAACTCGGGTGTCTGTAACAACTTGATGAGTGCGTCAATGTCGAACCCGGACACATCCGTCTGGCTACCGACATAGCCAAGAAAGTAGAGTACAAACGCAAACCGCTTGTCGTTGATATCCCGGGCCAAGTACTGCTCGTACTCCTGCCTCTTCTTGGAGATGGCGTCGGCGTGCCCGTTCTCAATGGCACACGTGGCCAAGATTCGGGCACTGATGCTGCGCGCCGGGTTCAACACCCCCTCGAGGTACTCATACAACCCCGCCTCCAAGTGGCAAGAGGTCTTGAGTAACTGGAAGAACGTCTCGTCCCCAGCATCGACCTTATCTTCATTGACTAAGCGCACACAGACCTCAAGCAACTCGCCCTTTTGTTGTTGCTGCTCCTGCCGATATATCTGTGGGGCAATGGCATCAGCAATGCGGAAAATGGGGGCGTAGTTGTTCTTGCCCGTAACCCGCAACAACTGGATCAAGTTGGGCACGAGCGCGCCAAACTGCTCCCCGGGGAGCATCTCCACAATCTTTTGTAATAACAGCAACGACGCCAGCGACGCCGCCTCGTTGCTTGACACGATGAGTTGACCCAATTTGTCCACCAAGAAGAGAGAGTAGTCTCTGGGGATTGCGGTGGTGTTGCTGCTGCCGCTGCTGCTGTCGCTAGGGTAAATACTGTTGAGCACATCCACAGTGGTCTTTTTCGTGCCATCGTGCACGAGCGAGTGCTTGAACGTTGCCAACACCCTGTCGCTAGGGGTAAGCTGGTTTAGGATAGCCTCGCCCAACGCCAAGATGGAAAGTCTCGCCAAGTCGCTCGAGTACTGCTTGCTATTCTCCACCTTGCTAATCAACCCGTTCACAATGCTCGAGAGGACCGGCTCGGCGATGGACCGCGCGTCGCCGTGGTTAAAGAGCAAGGTGGCACACTTGATGGTTTCGGTAATCATGTTGAACGACTTGTCATCCAAATTGATGGCCACGTCCTTGGCAATCCACGCAACCACTGGCCCCGGTAAGGTGGCGTGGAACCGCAACACGCTGGAGTATAACTGCAAGTAGTCCAATGAGCCCGCGGTATGGATGCTGCGATCCCCAAAAGCGGCAAACACGGTGCTGAGCAACTCCAAGTTGTCGAACCGGTTCAAGCACTCGATGAGTTTGAGAAACACGGGCACCTGTTCCTCCTTAACGTTGCTTAAGCGCGCAGCAATTATGGGGCTAAGCAAGCGCACATTGTGCGCAAGCCGGGGCGACGTAGAGTTGACAATGGTCACCGCAGACCGCACCGACTCCGCCACCACCTGGTCGTTATTGTCCAGGAAGGGGAGCTTGGGCAACACCTCGGTAGACACGGTGTCGAGCAAGTCGGGGTACCCCTTGAGCAACGCACGCACCAACACAGCCGCTTTGGCCCGCAACTTCCACGACCCGTCATTCTCAGAATCTTCCTCGCCGTCCTGTTCATCGTCGCTGAAATCAATTTCTTGGTCCTCGTCGTCTTCCTCGTCCATGTCAAAATCGTCCGCCTGCAACGGGTTGTACTGCAAAAACTGCTTGACCAATCCAATAATGTCACTTGTGAGCAGTGGTGGCAAGAATGACTGCGACACCAATACGATCAATGCGGTGAACGCCTCGTCGCGGAGCGAGTTTTCACGCAAGAGCAAGTCAAAGTCAAGGTCGTCGTGGTTGGTTTCATACACGGCGAGGCTGGCGACAATCGCGGCGTAGATACCGTCAATTGTGGTGTCGCTCGGCTTGATGCCACGGTTCAACACCACCGTGTACACCTGGAATTCAACAAATTTCTTGTTCTCCAAGTTGGAAACACGTTCGCACGCCTGAACGTCCAGCACCGCTACGTCGAGCAGCTTGGGGAGGGTTACCAACGCCACCACCTTCTCCAACGCCACAATGACCTTCTTGCCAATAATCCCCAGCTCAGCAAACGCCACGCCCACCAGGAACGCAGCTAAGCGCGACAACTCGTCCTGGCTCAACACGTAGCCAATCTCGGTGACCAAGTCGATTAACAACTCCACTGTGTCGATAGTCACGTTGCTGTCGATAATCAATGGGATCAAGTAGTTCATGATGTTGCGCGCCAACTTGGCGTCAAACTTGTAGTTAGACGTCGACAACTTGTCGCTGACAAAGTCCGACTTGTCGCGCGAGTTGGACTGGGCAAAGAGCGACCGCAACGCCATGTTGGGAATAGATATGGTGAAGCTTTTCAGAGTAGCCTGTCTGCGCCGGTCATCGGTGGTGCCGGCACGTCCGCCACCGCTGCTGCCGCCGTTGCTGCCGCTGTCATTGCCGTTGCTCGCCTGTACCAACGTGAAAAGCAGCTTGATGAGCTTCATCAACGCGTCGTTGGACAAGTACCGCACCATTGGCTCAAACGATTTGATGGCCTGGCTCTGCACGTCGAGGTTCTGGTCGTCAAGCATCGGCAACAAGGTGGGCAAGAAGCTGGTGAGCGCCAGGTTGAGGTTGCCCCTGGCCGATGCCACGGGCTCGTTGGCGAGGAACTTGCGCAAGTCTTCCAATGCCATGAACCGGATGTCAGGGTCCACGTCCAACGCCTGGTCCTTGAGGTCGCTGAAATTGATGTCTTGCATGGTTGTGCAGTGGGTAAGAGCCTAGTTGGGATCAGCAGTGGGGTTTGGGTTTTTTTGGTATATTTGGTTATGGCGTTGCCTCCGTTGTAATTGTTGGTGTGCCTACATTTTTTCCTCCACTATTCCTTCCCCGAATTATGGGAAAGGCTGCCAAGAGGGGGGGGGGGGGTTTACTATACAGCGACATTGTTGATAATGAGGTTACTACCACGAGTAGATGGCTCTTCGTCGTCATCTTCGTCGTCATCTTCGTCGTCATCTTCCTCGTTACCATTCTCCCTTTCCCCTTCTTCCCCTTCCTCCTCCACCCCATCCACCCTTACCTTCTCATCCACCAACGACTCGAGAATCTTCTTGCACCTCACAGCATAGTCCAAGTCGACAGCACCCTCCTCCTCGCCCTTCTCATCCTCATTCACCAGCTTCTCCTTCTCGGCCGCCTCCTCTTTTTCTTCCTTCTCCTCCAGCCTGCGCAATATCTTCTCTTCAATCTTCTTCTCGGCCTTCGCATACTGCTCGTTCCATTTGGCAACCACCCCCTGCAACTCCGGAATCATTCTATCCCGTGACCCGCCCTGTATGCTTCCCAAGTACAGCACCAATGCCGACTCGTACTTTTGTGGTATCGTCCTGATGTTCTTCAAAATCCAGTTTTGCTTTTGCTTGCTAAACTTCCACAGCGCCCGGTCGGACTCGTACTGCTTGAGATATGTCAATTGGTCCGGTATCGGGTGCTTGCGCTCGCTCTTGGGTAGCTTCTGCCTCTTGGGCGGCTTCTTGTTGTCCTTGTTGCTACCCTTGTGCTTTGCGTCCTCCTGCATCTTGCGCTTGTGGCTGATCTGCTTGATCTCCTTCGTGGTTATGCCCTCGGCGGTCTCAACCCGCTTTGCAACGGTCAAGTCGTCATCGGCATCCTTCTTGACCACTAACCCGGTCTTCTTCCATGCTGGCACCGAGCTCATCGTGAATATGTGTGATTCGACTATACAGGGAAGAGAGGCATCGAGGATCTATTTTTTCGGTCTCGCACTGAAGACCAGGAACTAAGAAAGAAAAAAATCTTCCTCCCCTTCTCTTCTCCTTTTCCCTTCTTCCACACATCAATACACACATTCCCTTTGCACCCTCTTTAACTTGTAGACCATGCAAGGAGAGCCGTGCTTGGTGCCCTGCGGGGCCCTCGCACATAATCCGGGTGCATCTTACGCTTCAGCGCGTGCGCTCCTCCCTCTCCTTGCTAAATTGAATCAATATACATGGTTTGAGTCCGTTACGAATTACTCCTCACTTGTGATGGATATAAGGATTGTATACATCTGGAATAACACAGCGCCTTCCCCCTGCTCACTTTTCCTCCTCCGCTGGCTTCTGCTCGTCCTGTGTCTGCGCCTGCGTATACGCCCGCTCCTCCTTGGCTTTTTCCCTCTCGTTCTTCCAGTGTTCAAACCGCTGGGTCAAGTCCTCGGCAATCTCCTTGGCCATGGCCTCCTTGTCGGTGCTCGCCTGCATTTTGGACATGACACCGGCAATGTACAGGAACGTGCTCTGGATGTACTCGCCCACCTGCGGATTCGAGCCGTCGGGGTTCAACACCAGCTGGGTGATGGCCTGCAATTTCTGGAAATCGCCCTGGCTGAGTTCCTGGGGTTCCTGCTTGTCCAGAACTGGGTTGTCCGGAGTGGTCATGTTTGTGGTGGTGGTGATAAGGAATAAGGTAGACTAAGTTCGAGGTGGTGGTGGTGGTGGGGGAGGCTATTTATTTCTGGCGAGGGGCGAGGGGCGAGGGGCGAGGAAGGGATCTCTCACACTCAGTTTGTTGAAAACACAAACGTCCATTGCCCGAATAGGCAAGTTGCGTAGTACCACTATTCCCGCCTCCCGCCCATGTGCGCAACAAAAAGCAAGGCATGTGAGGGAGGGAGGCAGTGCTGGTGGTACGTGTCCTGCTGCTGCCTTGTAGTGTTTGTGGGGAGACGGCGTGGAAGAGAGTTGTTTATGGATACGTTTCTCAATTTCAAGTTCAGATAAACTATACTGCCACAGGCAGCCTGCTCCTTCGGCCCCCGCTCATCCCCATCACTCGTTCTTCTTCTGTTCGGCCTCCTTGCTCTCGACCTTCCCCTTGTTCTCCAACTTGCCCAAGGACCCCTTGATCAAGTCCTCCTTCTCCTTATCCGACAACTGCGAGAACTTGCCGAGCCCCTCCTGGATCGCCGCCTGGATCTCCTTGGGGTCCTTACCCTCAAACTGCTTGGCGATGTCGCCCAATTGGCCAAATGTGTTGTTGTTGCTCATGCTTGAAACCTGTAGTTGTGATGGAAACCTGTAGTTGTGATGGAAACCCCAGTTGTTGAAATGTGGCTCTAGCCGTTCATTTTTTTCGTCCCCACTTCTTATCCACCTCCCGAACTCCACAGAGGAGAGCAGCGCAGGAAAGGATGGAAAAATCCCAAAACCCATTTCCAGTAACTGGACACTACCCCATTTCCCCCACCACCACTGCATGTTCCGACGACCCATGCGGCCCAGCTTGATCATCAGCGACTGGGACGAGACAATCACAGTTAAAGACACCATCCAGTATATCGCACGTGTTCCCTACACGCGCACCCCGAACCTCCTCCCACCCTTTGCCCATTTCACCAAGATCTACATTGACAAGTATACGCAATACACCCACGAGTTTGGACCACGCAACACTCTACACCGCGAAGTGGCGTTCCAGCGCGGCATGCGGCCCATAGAGCATAGTTCCATTAATGCCGTCCAACACAGCAGGATCTTCCGTGGCTTGAAACCAGGAGATTTTGCCAGTGTGGCAACGGAGATTTCGCTCCGGCCCGGGTTTGCGGAGTTTTGGCACAAAAGCCAGGAGTTGGGGATCCCCCTCGTGGTATTGAGCGTCAATTGGACGAGCATGCACATCACGGCGTGCTTGCAATTTCACGGTATCGACACCAGCAAGGTGCAGGTCGTCACCAACGAGTTTGAGGTCGTGGATGGAGAAACCACGGGGAGGTGGGTGTCCTCTCCACTGGTGCGCACGGGCGAGGACAAGCTTGCCGTTGTACGCGAACTCAAGCAGGGTGGTCCAGTGATGTACATTGGCGATAGTGGTACCGACTTGCTCCCGTTGCTCGAAGCGGATGTGCCGTGCGCCATCGAGGGGACAAGGCTCGCGCAACTCGTCCAGAACTACAGCATAGATGCCACCATCGGCACGTGGCATGATTTCCAGCAGCTTCTTCTCACAAATTAGCTCTTTTTCATTATAGATATTGATACATAGGTAATACGTAAGACACACAAGTACAAAGCGGTGGTTGCATAGCACACGAGTAATTTGTTCTTCCCTTTTCTTTGTTACCTTCTCCAGTTGGGCGAGTACTGGGCACCGGGGGCGGGGATAGGCATGTACTGGCCATAAGGGTAGCCGGCGCTGGGGGCGCCTGGAGGGCCTTGTACGGGATATGGCGCGGCACCAGGCATCATTGGCTGATTCATGGGCGAGCGAGTATTGGGCACTTGTTGTGGTTGTTGCTGTGGCGGCTGTGGTTGCTGCTGCGCCTGGGCCTGCGCCTGCTGTTGTTGCTGCTGTGGGTGAATGTGGGGAGGCAACTGCTGCTGCTGCTGCTGTGGAGTCAACTGTGGTTGCGCGGGGTAGTAGTATTGTGGCTGCTGGTAGGCAACTTGCGGTGTGGGCAATTGCGGTTGGCGGGGCGACTTCTGGTCCTGCTTGTACAACGGGTACATGTACTGCTGGGGTGGGCCCTGCTGCTGCGGGAAGTTGGGTTGCACAATGACCTGGGGCGAAGGGGCAATCAGCTGCTGCGCAGGAGAAGACTGAGCTCGTTGTGCCTGCGCTTGCGCCTGGGCCTGCGCTTGCGCCTGTGCCTGTGCCTGAGCTTGCGCTTGTTGCTGCTGCTGTTGCGCCTGTTGCGCCTGTTGTTGTTGTTGTTGTTGTTGTTGTTGTTGTTGTTGTTGTGCCTGTTGTTGTTGTTGCGCCTGTTGTTGTTGTGCCTGTGCCTGTTGTTGTTGCTGCTGCTGCGATTGAATATAGGCAATTCTCTCACTTGGGGCAATGGCCACCAAGTCGCGCAACAAGAAGCTGGGCACATCTGGCGCATCGCGCAACTCTGGGATGGGTGCCTCTCTCTTACTGGCAGCAGCCAACGCCTGTGCACGCTCTTCGAAAAGCGCAGCATTCTTGACATCGCCAATGGCCTTGAAGCAGGCGCTGGCGCGCGTGCACGCATCGGATGCATCCATTAAGTGGTCGTCGCACCGCTCGTACACGCAGCTCAAGCCGTCCCACGCGGTGGCGGTGCCCTGTGACGCGTCGTCCATTTGCAACCGCAACGCCTGCGAGTACGCAGCCAAAGCGTCGGGCAATTGTTTGAGCTCAAGGTACAATTTGCCCACTGCGAGCCAGGTGATGGGCGAGTTGGACGCGCACCGCAACGCCACTTGGTACGAGTCGTACGCCAAGCGCGGCTGGTCCAAGAACGAGTACGCACGGCCGAGCAAGTACCAGGGGAGGAAGTCCGAAGTACCTTCAGTGATGACAATGTTTTCGTTGTTGATGTCGACAACCTTGTTCAACAACTGCACCGCATGCTCAGCGCGGGGCACTTCATTGGTGGTGGCGGCGGCTGTGCTGTGGTCACCTCGCTTGTCCTGGTCGAGCAAGTAGAGGTACGCGTGAGTCATTAGTATCCTGGGTGAATAGCCCACGGCGCGCTCAGCGTCCTCGCAGGCGCGGATGGCGCCGGAAATGTCATTGGCGCGCTCTTTGGCCGTGGACAAGGCGCACCAGAGGGCAACGTGCTCGTCGATGCGGGCCAAGGGCGGTGGCGGTAAGGCCAACGTGGCCGAGAGCTCGGCGATAGACACTTCAATGTTGCCATCGGCAGCGGCGATGGCGGCCAACTCGGCATGGGCGGCGCGCGCCGTCTCGATATCTTGCGCGGAGAACTTGCCGTCGGGCAAGAGCGACAAGCAGTGGGTGAGTGAACCCGCGGCGTGGGAGCGGGCACCCGCCCTAATCAAGGTCTGCGCCGACAATAGCCAGAGCGAGGCGTCCTGGGGCGCCAACTGGATGGCAGTCTGAATGGACTGGTGCGCAGGGTCGTTGAGGCCAATCAACAAGTAGTCCTCCGAGAGTTCCTTAAAGATGCTGGGTTCCTTCAGCAACTGGGGGAAAAACTCGAGCGATTTGTTCAAGCGCTCAATGGCCTGCTGCGAGCCCACAGTCTCGTTGTTGTTTATATCGTTCAAGCGGAAGGAGTAACTTAGCCCCACGAGCGCTTTGATGTTGGAGGGGTCGCGGTTGACGGCGTTTTCAAAGGCCTTGGTGGCCAGGGCAACCAAGCCCAAGGTGTTGGCGCACTCGCCGACCTGGACCCACGTTTCGGTGGCGGCAATGTCATAGGCGCTCAAGGGAGTGTTGAGGAGGTGGAGCCGTTTCGCAGAGGGCGAGGGCTCAGACGCGGTTCTCTTAGCCATGGTGGAAAAAAAGACAAGGGCAACTCTTTTCTTTTGCAGTGGGCCTATACGGGGTGGTGGGGTGGTGATGGATGATGGGTGGGAGTAGTGGTGATAGCAGTGGCACTACTGGTAGATAGATGGTGGGTGTGACCAAGAAGAAAAGGGCGGGAAGGAAGTGGGAAGGAAAAAGAAAACGGGCAGTTGTGATTTGCTGGGATGGGTGGATTTCGACCAGAGAAAGATTTCGTTGCAGTTTCAGCGTCTCTGTCCTTTTTTATTATTATTTTTTTGAATATTTTTCTACTGTTTTTTTTTATTTTTTTCCTTCTTTTAAACTTTATTTTTAAAGGTATTATTTTTTAACTTTATTTTTTATTTCATTTAAACTTTATTTTTTATTTCCTTTCTCATATTGTTCTCTCTCTCTCTCTTTTTTTTGTTTTTCCGCCAGAGAAGGAATGGATAGACACCGGCGCTTTTCCCCAAACGGGAGTGTCTCTCCCTCTCTTTTCCTGTCCCAACCTCCCTACTGTCTTTTTGGCTCCTTTTTCTTGTGCAGGTTAAGCTCACAGTGCGGATCCCACGCAACCCACTCCTCCAAAAGAGAAAGCCACCAGCTGCTGCACCACTTGTTATTTATGCGTACCCGTATTCATTTAGGTTGTCCCCCCCTTCCCTCACCAAAGCAGTTTTAGGCTGCTGTGCGTGGAGAAATCTACTGGCCAAGGTCACGGAAGACGTAATCAATAAAGGAGCGGAAATTGCAAGAACAGTTTATAATCAAGTCATAACCACAACCAGTGGGCCGCTTAGATAAGTGCACTTCGGTGGCACATCTAATCATCTCGTCTTTCCCACACAGCCCATGTGTTTCGATGCAGTCGTCCAACTTCCACATGGGGGGCGCTCTTAACACATACCCCTTTTCTGGGTTTCTGCACCCCCTGTTTGGGGTGCACCCCCGTTTGGTGTGCACCCCCCTCCCCAGTGTTGGCTTCTGCTCCTCCGTCCCCGCGGCGCTTTTTTTTCCGCTCGTCTCCTGCGGAATAAGCTTTTTCCTATTGTGTACTGCTTCTTGTTTTGCTTCGCTGGTAACCGACAAAAAGGCAAAAGCGCTGGAAAAGCGTAAAAAGGCTGTGGAAACCCCAAAGTTTACTAGGAGAACAGAAAGCAGTACTTAGAAGTTACATTCCTATAAATAGGAGAGGGAGTAGCATGGAATTAGGTGGTGGAATAAGCAAAGGAAAAGAAGGGAAAGCAAGGGAGGGCGATGGCGCTGCTGGTGCCGCTGGCGCTGCTGGTGCCGCTGGTGCCGCTGGCGCTGCTGGTGCCGCTGGTGCTGCTGGCGCTCATGATGGGCACTTGCAAAGACTAAAAACTGTTCTCAACTTGGGAGGAAATTCAAGGACTAAAAAATACACTATCCAAGTGAAACTGAAACTCAAATGGGGACGGCGGAGTTATGAGTAACACCAAGTGAGAGCATGACGAAAAAAGGAGGGAACGTGTTCATCGTACGATGGGAACAGGTACATCTCTGTCATGGCAGAGGTACCGTGCTGGTATATACCAACGCACCACTTTCCTTACAAGTGTTCTCCTATTCCTTTTTGTTGCCCACTCAGGGGGTGAAGCTCCCTCTTAGAACTTGGACCGCGCGTGGCCAGTGGCGGAATCGGAGCAAGAAAAAAATGTGTGCAATCCTGGAAGGAGCGGGCATGGAATCCGCACTGCGTTTTTCATCCCCGCGTGGGAGCGAGAAACAAGAAACAACTAAAAGAGGCGCAACGCAACAGGCACAAGACATAGGCCCAGGCGCGCGGGTGCAGGACTTTGAACAATTCCGCGTGCCCGCTGGCACCAGCGGTCCATGGGAATCCCCCAGGCAGAGCAAAGCTTTGTCTCTCCCTCGCTGGATAAACCTTAATATTTTTCCCCTTCTGTATATATGATACACATCATTTCTGGTCAACTGCCCCTTTTTCGTGTCTTCTCCCTCATAACCACATGCTTTGGTTTTTGAGCTCCGCCTTGTCCCCTCTTTCTTTCTCCTTTTGCTGTGCTCTGCTTGTTCTTGTTTTTGTTCTTGTTCTTGTTCCTGTTCCTGTTGTTGTTCTCCAGGTATGGTTTGTACAGGAATAGAAAATAATACCATGTGGAAACTGCAATTAGACTTTACAGATGGAACATTGTTCGCACCGCGGCACCCAGCAAGAGCAACGGGGGAGAACAAGGGCCAGCAATGGTAGTCCCGCCTTTTCTTTTTGGTTGATGACCTCCTACGAAGGGGCTGTGCAGCTACAGCCGGTGGGCGCTTGACAAAGGTGCGTAAATGGTGAACTCGTGGCACGCCGACCTAGGAGTGTTGGAAAAGGAGAGAAGAGGAGAAATGTTTTCGGATACGGTAGCTTCCGATACATCCGTGTATGTGATCTACTGTGTTAGGGGGAGAGTGGCACCCACTACCCGTGTGGTAGGCGTATGCGCCATGACTAAATAATAATAGCTGGGGGATGAGGTTGTTTCAGGACCAGCCCACATTTATCTTTCTTTTTTAGTCTACTGAACAGATACTGTTGGTACTACCACACCGCCAGAAGAGAATGGCGGAACGTTTGCCTCTCCCCACTGCTCTCCGGCGTGAGAGGGGGAGGGGGAGGGGAGGGAGCACAAAGTCACAAGCAATCCCTTCCTACTAAAAAGGGGGGAGCCCACCCATCTCTCCTCTTCTCCTTCCCCCTGCTAACAAAAAAGGAGCTAAAAAACGTCATTCTAATCACGTAAATGCAAAACAAAAAAAGGACAAAAAAAGGAGGCGTCAGCCCAACAAACGCATCTGGAAGACTAAAAAATAAAAATAAACAATGGAGGAGGATAAAACTAAAAAGCTTAAAAGCCACCACTCTCCACTGCAGTGCAGTTTAAAAAAATGATTGGTAATAAAAAAAGAAAAGGCTTGGAGGGGAAAGAGAGAGAACAATATACAGTAGCCACAAAACTAAAACTTCAGGAGGCACTTCCGCCTCCATACAACAAGGCAACACCCACACATCACACATCAAAGCGCCTGGCCCTCCATCTCAGCAGGTGCACCCGAGCCTTTTGATTTCGGCCTCAAGTGCTAAGCGCAAAAAACATGCACACAGAAAAACGGTATGGTTTGGTCCTGCTGATTCTACCTAGCGCCGCAGTTCACTACTACTAAGCGGATATAGCACATTATACGGTGGGAGAGAGAGCCAGGTCCTCTTTACTGGTCCTGCTGGTTCTGCTGGTCCTGCTGGTTCACTCTTTTTCCCCACCACCATCTCTTTTTTCTTTTTTCTTGTTTTCTCTCCCCCCATCTCTTCGTCTGGTGAGAAAAGAGGGAAAAAAACACCAGGTTTCTTCCCACCCTCCGGTTTGCTACCCACTCGGCCCATTTCTAGGGGAGCTACCGGGCCGATGGCACTAGTCTCCAAGAACCTCCGAAAACCTCTAAAACCTCTAAAACCTCTGAAAACCTCTGAACCCCTCCAAGCCACGCCTCCCTCCTTTTAGTCACACTTTCTTTCCTTCCCACTCCATACACCACCTTGTTTATATTGTGCTCTACACCCATCCCTTGTTTCTTAGTGTTTGCTCTTTCCAGCACGTGCGTTTTCCTCAAGTGATTGCCACTAAGACACGCATGCAGGCAAGTTCTAGTAAGGAGGAGCATTTCCGTTTGCGTACTCGCCACACAATAAAATGTGTGCCCTCTTGTTATTGTTCCCCAACGCAAGATGAGCTACGTCACTACGCCAACAGCGTTGCCGAAAACACAATAGCACATCATACGAGCCGCACAGTGTAACTTA
The DNA here is from genome assembly GCA_002094185.1 of Zhuliangozyma boniae. Taxonomy (NCBI): domain Eukaryota; kingdom Fungi; phylum Ascomycota; class Pichiomycetes; order Serinales; family Debaryomycetaceae; genus Zhuliangozyma; species Zhuliangozyma boniae. The sequence goes on from MXQC01000013.1 coordinate 36,544, forward strand.
TCCATGCCTGCGTGCGCGCGCCCTGAAAAAAGAAAAGAGCAAAGAGAGAGAGAGACCGGAGATAAAATCAGCCTATGCAAGGAAAAATAGTGGGTAACCACTTGCTGGGAGGTGACCTCGCACATAGAATATCCCCCACTATGCATGTACCAACCTACACGTATACACACGTGCACGATAAAATCACGTGATGCGTGTGACCTCATAGCGGCGCCCTCTCTTCACTGCTTGACGAGAGATCACACGGCCCCTCTCCCCCTCAGTGCTAGACGGTGGTTAGAGGGAAATAAAAGCCACCTCCCCTTTCAGCTCTCTCAACAAGCCACGAGCCACACATGCCGGAAGGAAGAAGAAAAAAATAGAAACCAGGAGGGGTGGGGAGAGGGAGAAAGCAAGAGTGAAATATGAAACGGTGAGGAAGGTGCAATCGACGCGCATTCCCCCTATCCACCATCCACCGCGTAGATAGACCCATATGGGGGAGGGGGTAATGCTGCTCCTCTTCCTCCTCTACTGCAAAGTGACATTTTATTTATACCGTTCCTGCCTGCTCCACCCCAACTTCCTGCCCTTCTTCTCCTTGCACTTCCAAAAAGGAGAATTAAGCTTTCTTTTTTTAGACTCTTTTTTTGGGCTGCCTCTTCTTTTCTGCCTGCCTTTCTTTACTTCCCCTTTTATACTCTCGTAAATATTTTTACTTGGCATGCAGAACGCACGCATCAGCGCTTATTTCCGGTAGCAGTGCACCGCTTTCCCAGTCGGGAAATTCCCACTCTACTGCATACAGAGAACCGCTGTACCATCACAGGCAAATGCACGCTAGGTAAAAAGGAGGAGAAGCAGCGGCCAAGAGCTGCCGCAGCACCCAAGGGGCAGCAGCATGTTGGTTTCTCAACGGGGCTTCGCTTGCGGAATTGCCGGTGGTGCTAAGGAACCCGAGGTGGTTCCACCTCGGGGGAGCAGTGCTCTCCACACCTGACGCCACTCGTAGAAGGAGGTGCTGTTTTCCATTGGCTGGGAAAGAGGGCGACGCACCACCAATGGCGTGATAAAATAAGGGCTAAGGCTAAGAAGTGGTTGCTAGTTGCTTCTAAACACAGCCCTATTGTAGATACCACCCCTCCTGCTTGCAGTGTCCTGACGCCTCTCCACCACTTTCCCCGTTTGCCAAGACACGGCCTGTTTCTTCTGTTTCTTCAATTTCTTCAGCTTCTTGTCTTCTCCCGATACGGCCCGCCTAACTTCGTCTCTCCAAGACGCCCCACCTCAGAGAAAAGCTTTGTTTGCTTTCAGTCTTATTCGTTTTTTCTCATGGTTGGAAAAAATTTATTTTCGTGTCTCTCTTACCCAACCAACCTCATCCCCAACCCACACACATCCCCATGAACCGAGTAATCACACGAGCACTCCTACGAACATTTACGCGGCGCAACCATAACATCGCCATCGAGCACTTGTACGGCATCGAGCCTAAGTGCCGGTCGTGTGGAATAACACTACAGGCAGAGGATGCCACCAAGCCAGGATACTACCTCGCCAAAGAGAGAGAACCAGCAAAGACCCCCCGCTCGATTGATTCCACCTATGACCGGTTTTTCAATAAACTAGGGGAGGAAGACCGCGTGTTGCTCGTGGGGAACAATTTCAACGTTCCTGCGAGTTATGCCCCGCCGACGCTTGATTCCAAGGGCAAGACCGCTAGCGAGGCAGTGCGCGATTTGTACCGGCTCGACACCACCACCGCCGCCACTGATCCTGTCGAGTGCATGCGGTGTCGCGAGGTGACGTTCAAGCTGAAGTATACCATGGACGGCGAGCACTTTCCCATTGACGATATTGACGCTATCATGGCCACTGTCCCGAGCTACGCTCCCCTTGTTTACTTGTTTAGCGCCCACGATTTCCCCGCGGGGATCGACCCCTTCATCTTCAAGCACCGCGACCCGAAGCTGATGTACTTTATCATGACGAAATCGGACCGCGTGTTGGAAAAAGGTGGCGCCTCATACAGCTATGCCAAGACGTTCCTTGCCGACTATTTCGGGAGACGGTATGGCGTGCCGGTAAGCAATATCTTCATTTCGTCGGGCAAGGATAACTGGAAGACGCGCGACTTAATGCACTTTATCCCCGATGGCAGCTACATAGTGGGCATGACAAACTGCGGGAAATCCACCTTGATCAAGAGCATGATGTTGCACTGCAACATGCAGGAGAAGAAGCAGCAACAGAACAACAGTGGCACTGGCATTGATGTTGGGGACGTTCCGTATGGGGTCATTCGCAAGCTGAAGTTGCGCTACATGGACGCATTCAACAAAAAAGTGGGACCAGGGGTCTCGCACCTCCCGGGGTTCACGCGCGGCATCATCCCCGTGACCATAGACGGGGTCAAGACCGTATACGACGTGCCGGGGTTCACCGCCACTAGACAAGTGCACGACTTTTACGCCCAGTTCAACAGCGCCAAGGATATTAGGCGCACCACGCAGGGTGGCACCACGCTCAAGAGCGGCACACACAAGTCCCGGTTCCATTCCGTCAAGGGCCCCCAGGTCATCAGTCTTGGTGGGGTGGCGTACGTGCAATTGCCCGAGCACACCATGTACCAGCTCCGCAACGTCACCAGTATCCAGCCGCACGTGTTTCGCGACATTGCCAGCGCTATGCGTGCGCGCGACAATGACGCCCTAAGGAACAAGTTCCTCATCCCCCCGCCGCCGAGTAGAGGAGACGCCATTGAGGCGGCATTGGCGCACATGGACCGGTACGTTGTGCCGCCCTTTTATGGCACCATCGATCTTGTCCTTGAAAACATTGGCTACTTGAACATCAAGCCCGTGGGACGCAAGGAGACCAATGAGTTGGTGGTGGTGTACTTGCCCCGCGGATTGCGTGCGCTCGTGCGCCAGCCCATTATCGAGTATATCAGCAAGACGTTTAGCGGGCACGATACGCGCGGGAACCCGCTCAAGAAACAGAATCTCGCTCAAAAAAGCACGTTTGCCCTCAGGAGGTTCACTGGGAAGGACCCATTTGCCAGTCGTTTGATCAAGAGTGGGGGCGGTGGGGGCGACAATTCTTCTGTGCCAAGCAAGGAGGAGGATTACCTAGCGGTGACGCGCGCCAGCTTGAGCAAAGTGCCGTACGACGATACCTTTGACTTGAACGAACAGAACAAGTACCACTTCTGGGTGGAGTAAATGGGGCACAACACCTTCGTGCTTCTCTTTCTCTGTCGTGGCCTAGAACCTTCTTCCTGTGTATATATATATCCATTCCGTGTGTACTCCCCCAACAATTCACGTGACTGCAATAAGAGAACCATAAATCCCCATTTTGTGTGTAAAAGCACAGTTTTTTTTGCGTGCACACTTGAAACAATCCCCAGGAGGGGACGGAGGCTAAGCTTGGAAACAAAGGAAGTGGTGCATAGTGTGTGTGTCCTGTATGTGCCTTCTGGGTGGATTGATTGGCGACACATATGAACCTGGAATAGACAAAAAAACTGCGGGGGACGCGAGGGGAGGGATTGTGCTTGGCGATACTTGCTGGTGCGTGTGAGGTGATGCGTTGTCTGCCATACGCGTGTGTCTGCGTGTGCACAGATGTGATTAGGCAGGTGTGCAGTGGTACGCTGTGTGCTTGGCATTAACTGCTGCTCCTTTCTTCCTTCCCCCTATTTTGCTCCGCCTCCCGGAGATCGCGTCCTTCGCAAGACAGCATTTTTTTCTGTTCCTCTTTTTTCTTCTGCTGCTTCTTCTTTCTTCTTCTTTCTTCTTCTTTCTTTTTTATTGGCGGTCTCTTACTTTTGGTGGACAACGCGTCCTGCACATAATTTGAAAGGAGTCTTTTTTTCCTCCCCTCTCTCCCTTCGAAACTCGTCTTTGTTTACATTTCGCCAAAATCAAGAACAAAGAGCTTCCCACTTCCCACTTCCCACTTCCCACTTCCCACTTCCCACCTCTTGTTTCCCTCACTCTGTGTACACTTTCTGTTCTTCCCTCCCTCCAATCACCCTTTGGTATCACTTGTTTCTCCCATCCACCTACCACAGTCTACTTGTGACCACAGTCGTCCGCCTCAAGATACGCCACCTGACCCCACCATGTTGCGCAGCCATAGTATTTCCAACATCAACTCCAAGTCCAGGTCGTCCACCTCGTCGTCCATCTTCAACACCTTCCGGTCGAGAAAACACACCGACGCGAGCGACACCGCCTCGATCACGAGCACCACCACCACAAACACCGCTGAAAAGCGCAAGTCGCGGCCCTTGAGCCAAAGCATATCGGTTATGAACTTGAAGATCACCCTGACCCAGCTCAACGACGAGGACAAGGAGAACCACGGCCGGGTTTTGAAGAACCGGTCGTCGGCACCAAACCTTAACAAGGAAGCTGCTAGACCCTTCACCAAGGACAGTTCCACCACGACCACCACGACCACCACAACCACCACGGCCATTCCACGCACAACGCTGATCACCAGTAGGAAACACAAGCGAAACTCTATGTTGTTCCACTTTTTCCCCCGTGAAGAAGAGGAACGGGAACCGGAACCGGAACCGGAACCAGAACCAGAGGCACATGTGCCATTGCATGCGCCTACGTTGAGGAAACAGCCATCGCATGCCCGGCTTGTGCCTCCACTGTCTCTCTCTGCCATGGAGACCTATGCCGTACAGCCGCGCCATGTTTCCGACAGTAGCCCCAGCACGATATCCTCGCACGTGGACTCTATTTTTGACCAGACGTCGATCCCATGTGTGGATACGGACGTGGATGACATGCAGGGGTTTTCCTCCGACTCATCGTTCGAGAGCAAGGAAAGCACCGGCGGGAGTGGCCGCGCCACCACTACCACCACCGAGAAGGAGCAGGAACCCCTAAAACCCGTCACCGCATCCACCACCAAGAAACTACATCGCACTACGAACATCTACAACCTCAGTGAAATGATCAAGGAGCTCAATCCCGTGGATAACCGACTCTTGGTTGAGCTTGAAAAGAGCGAGCTTCGCAAACTGAATGAATATTTCCGCACCCAGGACAAGGACAATGACACCGACTTTGTGTCGCTCGTGTCGCTCATTGAAAACACTCTCATGTTGACCACGGGGAAACCACCACTGCCCCACCCGATGTTGGATATCGACTATGCCGCCGCGTTGAAGGAGGACAACTATAATGAGACGGCCCACTTTGAGTCCGACGGCGACCAACTATACTTGTTTATCTAGCCTAAATAATAACAACACACGCGACTGACTTGCAAAAAAGGAGAATGTGAGGAACAGCAGTAGCAACAACACATCAGGAAGGTATAAAAAGAGAATATCCTGTGTGGGAAAAAGAATGCGATTTCTGTGGATCGAACACAGGACCTCCAGATTACTTAGACGTATTGACCAAAGCGTAGTACTTCAGTCTGGCGCTCTCCCGACTGAGCTAAAACCGCGTTTGTAACAGATGAGAAAACTTTGATATTTTCCCCCGTTTGAGAACCCGAGCTGGGACTCGAACCCAGAATCCTTTGATTAGAAGTCAAAAGCGATAACCATTTCGCCACACGGGCTTCCTTGGGAGCTTTGACAGAGAGGATGTGTATAGCTGGTGAAACTATAAGGGTGGTGGTGCTCATTTGGTGAGATATGGATGTGAGTACTGACAGCCTGTGCTTGTCGAACATCAAGCGTGTTTCTCTTCAGGATGGAGCTCCTGTTAGCTGGCCAATGAAATGACTTCTTTTCTCAGAATTGGTAAAAATACTTCCAGAATGATATTCACATGAAGGGATTTTTGTTAGACATTGGCAATTTAACTATTATCACCACACTGTCCCACCACCATCAATTAATACACCCTCTTGCCACAACCACGCGCTATCCTGGTTCCTCCTCTTTCGCAGCTGTGGCACTCCTCCGATTAATCATCCGAGAAAATATCGGTTGATAAAAAGACACAAAAAAAGGGTTTGACGAGTTCCAACAAACCATTGACGCTTCCTTCCCTTATCATTTCCTCATGTTGCGTCGCGGGATTGTCAAAATTTTCATTGGTGGTGCTGCTGTGGCTACCGTGTCCTCATACGTAACCTACCGCTACGCCCAATATGCTTTTGTTGCCTCCCCACCAGAAGATCTGTTTCCACAGAGCTCAACCACGAGACTCTCCCTGATTAAGCCGCCCGTGTACTGCCGGGATATTCCCCATGTGATGGCGCTCGTGCGCGCCGAGGGCGTGGACGTGGTCAGCACCGAGCCTGAGATTGACCACCACACGGGCAACCAGTTCACCACGCATAAACCCTTGCCGCACGAAGTGCCGCAGTTTGTCATCTACCCTACAACCACGGAGCAAGTGTCGCGCGTGTTGCGGATCTTGAACCAGCATAAAGTGCCTGTGGTTCCTTTCAGCGGTGGCACATCCCTCGAGGGCCACTTCCACTCTACGCGCCAAGGCGTAGTAGTCGACACTTCGCGCATGAACCGCATACTTGCCATCAACGACAACGACCTCGATGTTGTTGTGCAAGCGGGAGTCAACTGGCAGGATTTGAACAAGGAACTTGCTCCCAAGGGGCTCATGTTCGGCACCGACTGCGGTCCCCAGGGGCTCATTTCGGGGATGATTGGCACCAACGCCAGCGGCATCAATGCCAGCCGCTACGGTGCCATGTCTGCCAACGTCATCAGTATCACCGCGGTATTGCCCGACGGTACTGTTGTCAAGACCAAGCGCCGGCCCCGAAAATCGAGTGCCGGATACAACTTGACAAACTTGTTTGTGGGCAGTGAGGGCACGTTGGGTATCATCACCGAGGCCGTATGCCGCGTATACCCCAAGCCCAAAAGCGAATCTGTCGTGGTGGTGCAGTTCCCGCTGATATTGGACTCGACAAACGCCGTAGCCCAGGTGTTTCGGTCCGGGATCCAGCCCACGGCCATTGAGCTCTTGGACCTGAACATGATGCAGTGCTTGACTTATAGCGGATACACCACGCGTGCCTGGGCCGAGCAGCCCACACTCTTCTTCAAACTCGGGGGGATCAGTGATGTCGTGGTGCAGGAGAATGTGCGCGTGCTCCGCGATATTACCAGAGACAACCACGCTCTGAGCTTTGTATTTGCCCGTGATGAAGCCGAGGGCGAGGAGCTCTTCTCAGCACGCAAGAACGCCTTTTACGCCATGATCGAGTACGGCCGCAACGAGATCGACGAGGACTGTCGTATTTGGGTCACCGATATTGCTGTGCCCCTCTCCAAACTCGCTTCCGTATTGGACCAGATCAATACCTGGATCAACGAGTCGCCGTTCCACTCCATCATCCTCGCGCACGCGGGCGACGGCAACTTCCACGCCGACATTTTCTACAAGAACCACCAGAAACAAGAGGTGGGCGCACTCGTGGACAGGATGATTGAGCTCGGGTTGGCCAACGAGGGCACATGCACGGGCGAGCACGGCATCGGCAATGCTAAGCGCGGGTTTCTCACGCACGAGTTGGGCGAGGATACCATTGGGCTCATGCGCAAGATCAAGTTGGCGGTGGACCCCAATAGGATCATGAACCCAGATAAGATCTTCAAGATTGACCCGGAAGATACCAACAATGTCTGAGAGAAGGAGGTGGGGAAGTGGGGAAGCTTGTAGAATATCACGTGGGGAGTTTGGTGGACCTTCTCGGCGGACAAGTGAATTGCGGGGCAAAACAACGACGCACACAAGAGCACAAGAGATCCTACAGCAAGCGCGATAAGAACAATCCCACTATTCACACCTCCATACACCAGTATATAAGAAACGGATGATATCACCACGCTCACCTTTTTTTTCGGTCGAAAATTTTTGCTTTTCTCTCCTACTTTGGGTCCTGCTCTCCTTTTTCTTCTAGAGACAGACAGGATAAAAAACAAGAGACCAGGACCAGAGCCATATCTAGAAGCTTAACCACCAACCACCCAACCACCGCCGATACCACTGTGACGCCTCTAAGACCATGTCGGTCAGTTCATATCCTATAGATCAGCAGATTAGCCACCTCTCCATAAACGAAACGGGGAGCAACAACGGCGGCAGTGGCAGCAACACCATCACTAATAGCACCACCACCGCAAGCACAAGCGTTACTGCTGCCTCAGTCTCTCCTCCTCACGATACGCGCCCACGGCGGTCGCTACTATCGTCGTCTTTGGCGCAGGAGAAACATAAGAAGAAGGTGCTGGTGCTCATGACCAAGAACGGATACTTTATGGATGAGCAGCAGGACAGTTACAGCCACCAGCTACAGCAGCAGCACTACGCCGACCACCCAGAACCCGAGCTCTTGGCGTCGTCGGTGGGGAAGGACTTTAACGGCCGCATGATACCGTCGTCGTCGGCCATCTCGCTACTATCGTTGAACCACGATAGTGGCGCTCCGCTGCCGGTGCTACTACGGAAAAACTCGTTTGGACAGTCGCTCACCAACCACTTGATACAGCAGCGACAACCGCCGCGGGTGACATCGCCGTCACACGACTACATAGCCGCGCCAAACAACAACACCACCAGCATAAACATCAACAGCATCAACAGTATCAATACCGCCACTGCGGTTACCACCCAGTCGGTGCCGGACTCGCCCAACTTGGACCCCGTAAGTTTGGGCGGCTCGCCCAGCAGGTTCTGGTTGGCGTCGCAGTCACCGCCCAAGTCCCTGCCCGGGACAGGAAGGAGTAGCCGCACCCAGCTCTACCCGATAGGCTGCGAGATCTCTATGGACCAGGCATTGAGCAGCTCGCCGCAGCTCAACCCTGTGCGCACGCCGTCGGAAGACCCACCCATGACGCCGTTGCTATTGAGCAGCGGCAAACAGGAGTACTTTGTAATGGACGGGATGGATCTCCAAGAGGCCGTCAAAGAGGAGGACGAGGGCGACGAAGAGGACGGGGGGGAGGAGGAAGACGAGGATAGTGCCATGATGGAGTAGTAATTTGGTAGTTTAGAAATCGCATGATTTGAGAAGTGGAATATACGATGTAGAAGAGACAAGGGAAAAAAGCGACCTTTCGCCACCACAACAAACCAATGTCGACGTACGAAGGTATGGAACACCAGTACGAACGTATGGCTATACGCATCTACTAACAGTCTCCTTCACTCAGACGAACACAATATAACCCAACAACCAGCTCCTTCGCGACAGCAGCGGACACAGCAAGATAGTCGCGGCCGTCAACACGAGACCTTGGGCAGCGTCATTGACATCTTTCTACAACAGCGGAATACTCGGGCGCAAGAGCTGGGAACTGACGACGGCGTGCAGCCCAACGCAATTGCCGCAGCCCAGGCGTTAGTCTCGGCGTTGCAGCAGTTGAGCGACGCTGATGGGTCATCGCTTGCGCAGACCTTAATTCAATCCCTCAGCGACGCCGGTGCGATGGGTCTTGATGGCGAGCGCAAGCAGGCGGGCGTGGCCCAGTCCTTCCTCGACACCTTGGAGCGCGTTCCCGTGAAGTCCCTCGAGTATGAGGCATTTTGTCCCATCTGCACCAACAGGTTTCTCGACGACAAGTACCCGCTCGTGGTGCGCTTGCCGTGCGGCCACAAGACCAACCACGTGTTTGATCTTGAGTGCGTGGGCCCGTGGTTGAGCATGAACTCTACATGTCCGTTGTGCCGCACCAACTTGATTGAGAAGGAGGCCAATAAGAAGAAGCGCATCGCCGAGGAGATTAAAAAGGCGCAGGAGGAGGACTCGGAAGAGGAGGAGGACGACTGGGACGTGTACGGTTGAGGGTTGATCAGTGTAGATTGGCGTAGATAGTTTTGTTTGTTCTGTTTATATACAAGTGTATCCTCAGCTGAGGGTCTTTTTGAACGCTTCCGAGGCGAGCAACTCCTGCACCTTTTTGGCCACAGGGTCCTCGATGCCCGCGTAGGCCTCAGGTAAGTGCAAGTTGGCGTCCTGCAACTCTTCGCGGTACGCCAACGACTCCCACGAGTTCATGGTGGCTTTGTACTCAACGGCGTCAAACTTGTACTTGTTAACATACGACAACCACAAGTCCACCACCTCGGGATTGGCATCGAAAGCCGTGATCTCCTTGTTGAAGGTGATGCGGTGGAAGTTCTGCTTCTTCTTGGCCTGAGCAAAGGGCGACTTGATCACCGTGTACAACTTCTTCTCTGTCTTCAAGCTCGTGAGCTTAGAGCAGGGGATACCCAAGTAGTAGGCTGCGCGCAAGGCAAACTCACCGGCGCGGATCAACACGTCTTCATCGTGGCCCCTGATCGCTATGCGCGCCACCTCATCGCCGTGCGTCGTGGGTATTCTCAACGGCTTGTACTGTAATAGCTCCACGTTGAGCGGCACCGGTCTCGCGTTGATGCCGAGCTCGTGCGATGACAACGTCTGCGGCCGTGCCGCAGACGCTTGGTTCGCGAGCAACGCCTGTCTAAACTGTTCGGCCTCGGCCTTTTCCTGCTTCACCAGCTGGACATACTCCGTGGGAGATTGCCTCAACAAGATCAGCCGCGTGCTGAATTGTCTAAGTGACCTCGTCAACATGGGGAAGTTGGTGGTGTTGGTGGTGTTGGTGGTTGTGCTGTTGCTCTCCGTGGTGGAAAATTTTTCTTCACTCCTCCTATTTGTGGTGAATTTTTTCCTCTTCCTATTCCATCACTTTACCTGCAACTCACCAAGACATCACCAGTATGGGCAAGCAGTCGAAAGACAAGAGGGACTTGTACTACCGCCGCGCCAAGGAAGAAGGGTGGCGGGCACGGTCCGCGTTCAAGCTTTTGCAGCTCAACGACGAGTTCAACTTGTTCGCCAACATCTCCCGCGTGGTTGATCTCTGCGCCGCGCCGGGGTCGTGGTCGCAGGTGTTGTCGCGCGAGTTGGGGCCTAACGCCACCATCGTGGGCGTCGACTTGCAGCCCATGACCCCCATCACCGGTGTCACCACTCTACAAGCGGACATTACGCACCCCAAGACGTTGCAGCGAATACTCGACTGCTTTGGCGGCGAGCCCGCGGACTTTGTGTGCTCCGATGGTGCTCCCGACGTCACAGGGTTGCACGACCTCGACGAGTACCTCCAGGCCCAGCTCGTGTTGTCGGCGTTGCAGCTCACCACGTGCATGTTGAAGCCCGGGGGTGCTTTTGTGGCCAAAATCTTTCGTGGACGCGACATTGACTTGCTCTACGCCCAGCTCAGCTACTTGTTTGAGCGCGTGGTATGCGCCAAGCCGCGCTCGAGCCGCGGTACCTCGTTGGAGGCGTTCATCGTGTGTCTCGGGTACAAGCCACGGCCCGGGTGGCAGCCCAAGTTGGACTTGAGCAAGTCGACGGAGGAGTTTTTCGAGGGGGCAAGTATCGGCAAAGCGACAAACTTGGAGCAGTTTGACCTACCCGAAGACGAGCGGTGCATTGCGCAGTTCCTCGCGTGCGGCGACATCAACGGTATCGACTCGGATGCCACGTACACGCTCGACGTGTCGAACCTAACATTGAACCCAGTGCAGCTGCCCACAGCCCCACCGTACAAGCGCGCCCTCGAGATGAGACGCAACGGCGACTTGAACAAGCGATAAAACAAACAGAGTACGTACAGCACATGCGCTACATGTAAGCAAATATAGAAACATCTGTACAGAGACATCTATACAAACAGAGACATTTCGCTCTACTCGGCCTTCTCCTCATCCATGCCCTTCAACACCAAGGCGTCGGGCTTCAAGGTGGGAAATAACAACACTTCTCTGATGGTGTTGGAGTCGGTCAAGAACATGGCCAACCGGTCAATACCAGCGCCCCAGCCGGCGGTGGGGGGCAACCCGTACTCCAAGGCGTTGCAGAAGGTTTCGTCCACCAACTGGGCCTCGTCGTCACCCTGCGCCTTCTGTCTCGCCTGCTCCTCAAACCGCGCGCGCTGGTCAAAGGGGTCGTTCAACTCAGTGTATGCGTTACAGATCTCCTTGGTGGCCACAAACACTTCAAACCGCTCGCACAACCCGGGCTTGGCGCGGTCCTTCTTGGCCAAGGGCGACATCATCTGGGGGTGGCCAAATATGAAAGTGGGGTTGATCGCGGCATCCTCCAACTCGCCCACCAACTTGTCCAACATTCTCGCGTTGGTCAAGGGTGGAGGGCACTCCAACTTGTTGTCTTTCAACACCTTCTTCAAGAACTCGCCAGTCTCGGCCGTGTGCAACTCCTCGCCGCTGGGGAACTTCACGTTGTAGATCTTCTCCAACTCCTCAATCATGTTGACCCGCTTCCAGGGACGCGTAAAGTCCAAGGTCAACTCCTTGCCGTTAGGGCCCTCGGGATGGTACTTGATCACGTAGTCGCCAGTGATCTGCTTGACCATCTCCGAGAACATCAACTCGGTCATGTCCATCAAGTCGTACACGTCGGCGTACGCCTGGTAGAACTCGCACGTGGTGAACTCGGGGTTGTGGGTCATGTCGATGCCCTCGTTTCTAAACTGACGGCCAATCTCGTACACTCGGTCCATGCCGCCCACCACCAACTCCTTCAAGAACAACTCCGGCGCGACTCTCATAAACATCTGCATGTTCAAGTCGTTGTGGTGGGTAGTGAAGGGCTTGGCGGTGGCACCGCCGGCAATCACGTTCAAGATGGGCGTTTCCACCTCGATAAAATCTCTGTCGTCCAAAAACTTTCTGATGAATCTGATAATCTCGGACCGGGTCTTGAAGATGTCGCGCACGCTGTTGTTCATGATCAAGTCCAAGTACCGCTTTCTGTAGCGCGCCTCCTGGTCCTTGAACCCGTAGTGCTCGGTGGGCAACATGTGCAAGCAGGGCGTCAATAACTGCACGCTGCACGCAAAGATCGACAACTCGCCCTCGCCACCCTTGGCGGGTTTGGTCTTGCCAGGGAAACCAGTAACACCAATAATGTCGCCTCTTCTCAAGTGCTCGTGCATCTGCTCAAACGCCTCAAGCGACTCGGCATCCTGGGCTTGCGCCATCACCTGAACCTCAACGCCGTCGCCCTTCAATACGTAAAACTTCAACTTGGAACCCGATTCTCTCTTGGTCATAATCCTTCCCGAAACGCTCACGATGACGTCACGCAACTCCTCTCCGCGCTGCAAGGACGAGTACTTTTCAACAAACTCTGGCACCTTGGTGGTGACATGGAACTTGTGGGGGTAGGGGTTGAACTCCTTGGGGTCGGCGTTGTTCTTCTCGCGCATCTCATTGATATGGCGCGACCGGATCTCAAAGAACTGGTTGGGGTTCAAGTCGGCCAACTCGTCCTTCTTCTTTGCCGCGGGCTTGGGGCCCGCCTTGGCCGCCTTCTCGGCCTTCTTGGCCTCAATCTGTCTCTGCTTCTGTCTCTTCTTCAACTCGGATTTGGACACGTACTCGCCGGTGGCGTCGTCCAAGTAGGTTTTCTGGACCTGGTCGGCAATCTCGTTAACTTCTTCAGCAGACATGGTGGTGGTGGTGGTGGTAGTGGTGGTGGCTGTAATTGGAGTCTGAAGGGGGGCACTTGGTAAGGGAAGAGATAGCGTGAGAAAAGGAAGAAAGCCAAATGTGACGAAAGCCAACAACGATACTGGATGAGAAAAAATTTTTTAGGCTGTCGCGATTATGACTGAAGGAAAAAGAGAAGAGGCATTCTCTGTTTCTGCTGCTTCAAGGTGAACGGAAAAATTTTCAAGGCCCAGACACAGTCAACGAGTATAGGATCCAGACACCACCATCGCCATGTCTGCCACCCCCACACCAGCCAAGTATGTTGTAATCAGCGACTGGTTCAACCACTCTGGACCATAGTGGGTCTGTGCCTCCCCCCTTTTTGGCGCCTTCCCCAATGGGTTTCCCCATACTAACTTTTGCAGGATCACCCCGCCCACAGTCAGCACCATCGACATTTCGTCGTCCGTGTTGTTATCGTTGCTCAGACACACATCCGAGCACTATCCGCAGTTGTTCTCGGGTGCGTTGTTGGGGTTTGAGGATAACAAGTCCATAGACATCACCCACGCGTTGCCGTTCCCCTACCCCGATCAGTACGAGGGCGGCTCGTTCAAGTCGAGAAGCGGCGCCCAGTACCAGAAGGACTACTTGGAGTCGCTCAAGAAGTTGGGCTACGGTGTCGGTTTCCAGGGCTGGTTCCAGTCCACCATTGGCGGCAACTTTGCCACCCAGCAGCTTGTGGACGGGTTGGCGCAGCAGCAGTTGAACAACGCCAACGTGTTTATACTCGTGCACGACATGAGCTCGCTAGGCCAGGAGGTGAATGTCAAGGCGTACCGTTTATCGAACGAGTTTATGGGTGCGTACCTTGAAGGCAAGTGGAAGAGCAAGAACTTGGAGCAGAACAAGGTGTCGTACCTCAACATCTTTGACGAGTTGACGTTGAACCTCCAGAACCAGGCGTTGGTCAACTTGTATTTTGCCAGCTCGCAGCAGCAGCAGCACCCCTCTTCCCAGAATGTTCTCAACTTGGCACCTAACTCGGGCTCGGCGGCGCACTTGTTGGAGTCGTTGTACTCGCAAGTCGACTCGTACAACTACGACCAGAACAACTTCAACTACTACCAGAGACAGCACCAGAAGGAGTCGTCCAAGATCCAGCAGTGGAAGCAGCAGAGGAAGTTGGAGAACTTGGAGAGACAGAAGCGCGGCGAGAAGGAGTTGGACACCGAGGAGTGGAAGACGATCTTTAGGTTGCCGGTGGAACCCTCGCGTCTCAACAACATGTTGCACAGCCATGCCATCGATGCCTTGGCCGATGACATTTTGCAGAGGTGCGACGAGGAGCTCACAAAGGGCTTGGCCATTGAGAGAAAGTTGGTTGTTAAGAACTAGCATAGAAGAATGGACAGCAGCCCCATAATGGAGTATATCAGAGAGAGCGTGAGACGCAAGATAGTAGTTGGTGGGGTGATTCAGCTCTTCCCCCAATTTGTGGGCCCACACATGCAACCCGTCCTTCGCTTGCATCGGGCGATCTGGGGCTCTGGCACTAAAGACCAAATCCACAAGTCACGTGATCACAATCCGCCTTTCCCTGTTTTCACATCTCCGCACCAAAAAACCCCGTTTCTCCGTGGACTATCGGGGAATTATTATCTTAGAATTAGTAATTTCGCCTACCGCCAACAACAATCCCCCACCAGCAAACCTGCTATGGCGAAACCAAAGGTATGTTCAGGAGGGACACGTGTCCTGGTACACAAGAAGGCTCCCACAGCAAGATTCTGAGTGTGTTTGCAGCACTAACTCCTTTCCCCCAGTATATTCTTATTATTCGACACGGTGAGTCGGAGGGCAATTGCGACAAATCAGTGAACAGGCACACCCCGAACCACCTCGTGCCCTTGACCACGCGTGGCCACTACCAGTCGCTTGCCGCGGGCGGGGTGTTGAAGAAATTTTTACAGGACGAGTCGTTCGACGAGCCGTGCGCGCACAACCCTCGGTCCGTCATGTTCTACACCTCGCCCTACTTGCGCACACGTCAGACGTGCAACAACTTGATTGAGGGCATCAAGGACTTGCCCGGGATCGAGTACCTGGTACGCGAGGAGCCACGTATGCGCGAGCAGGACTTTGGCAACTTCCAGAGCGCGCACGAGGAGATGGAGAGAATATGGGAGGAACGGGCGCACTACGGCCACTTCTTTTACCGCATCCCCAACGGCGAAAGCGCCGCCGATGTGTACGATCGGGTAGCGTCGTTCAACGAGACGTTGTTCCGACAGTTTCGCGAGGACACGTTCCCCAACGTGTTGGTGCTCGTGTCGCATGGCATTTGGTCGCGGGTGTTTCTCATGAAGTGGTTCCGGTGGAGCTACGAAGAGTTCGAGAGCTTGCAGAACGTGCCCCACTGTCAATACCTCATCTTAAAGAAGAACGAGGCAATGCAAAGGTACAAGCTCAAGACGCCGTTGCGCACGTGGGACGACTTGGACGAGGAGGACTTCGCTGAGGAGGTGACGCGCGAGATAGGCGACGAGATGGGGGTCAACGAGGACCAGTTGGTGGACATTGAGATCAGCACCATCATCAATGCGCAGAAGGAGGCCGTGCGGTCGATGCGCGAGAAAAACAAGGCCGTCCAGGAGGCGTACGACAAGATCCACAACAACGGGAAGTACACCGAGTTTCGAGATAAGATGGTGTCACGGTTCAAGACGGATAACCAGTCGCCGTACACCAGCGCCGAGTCCTTGCAGGACCACCATAGGAAGTAGACTAATAGAGAACAGAAAAAGTGGCGGGAGTAGTGGTTGTCCAAGGTTGTCTTTTCCCACGTGAAAAATCCGGCTGGAGGGGCTGCGACCGTGGCGTGGCGGGACGTTGTCGTCACTCCACGTCGAGCAAGAGAAGAGTCGCAGGAGAGAAGGAGAGAGAAGGAGAGAGAAGGAGAGAGCGCACAGAAACCCCCCCCCCCAAAAAAAAAACAAAAAACAAACCTCCGGGTTCCACTTCTCCATAATTCGCAGAAACGGAGCAAACAGAGCCAGCGAGGGAGGAACAGGGAGAGAACCAGGAGGAGGGGGAGGAGAGGAGAGGGAAATAAAAAGGCCACCCGGAAAATTTTCTAGTCTATCCCCCTCCTTCTTTTCCTCCTCTACCATCTCACATATACACTCAATCGCACCCACCCACACTCAATCATGGCTCGTCAATTCTTCGTTGGAGGCAACTTCAAGGCTAACGGTACCAAGGAACAGATCACCCAGATCGTCGAGAACTTGAACAAGGCCGACTTGCCCAAGAATGTCCAGGTGGTTATTGCCCCACCTGCGTTCTACTTGGGCTTGGCCGTCGAGGTCAACAAGCAGCCCACTGTCGAGGTTGCTGCCCAGAACGTCTTCAGCAAGGCCGCCGGTGCGTACACCGGCGAGAACATTGCGTCGCAGATCTTGGACTTGGGCGCCACCTGGACCTTGACCGGCCACTCCGAGAGAAGAACCATCAACAAGGAGTCGGACGAGTTTGTGGCCGAAAAGACCAAGTTTGCCTTGGACAGCGGCTTAAAGGTGATTTTGTGCATTGGCGAGACCCTTGAGGAGAGAAAGGGCGGCATCACCTTGGACGTGTGCGCCAGACAGTTGGACGCCGTGTCCAAGATTGTTTCCGACTGGAAACACATTGTCATTGCCTACGAGCCCGTGTGGGCTATTGGTACCGGCTTGGCTGCCACCCCCGAGGACGCCGAAGAGACACACAAGGGCATCAGAGAGCACTTGGTCAAGACCATTGGCGCCGACCAGGCCGAGGCTGTACAGATCTTGTACGGTGGTTCCGTCAACGCCAAGAATGCTCCTGAGTTCAGAGACAAGGTCAATGTCGACGGCTTCTTGGTTGGCGGTGCTTCGTTGAAGCCCGAGTTTGTTGACATTATCAAGTCCAGATTGTAAGTAGACGCCTACTGAGGGATTTATTCAAACAGCCTTTTGTATTCTGGCCCACCTCCCCCATTGTTCTATGTAGCGTCAATGCCCAAAGACTTGAGCATATTGGCATGTAGCTGGGTCGCGCCAATATTGGTGTACTCTTTAATTTTGCTGTAGATCCCAAGCAAGTGGTTGTCGTACTCTGCAGCCCTTCCACTGTTAAAGTAGGTGTCGATGGGCACATCCGACTCTGTTAGGATTTGGCCTGGTTGTAGCACCGCCAAGAGCCGCTGCAACGCCTCGAGCTTCTCTCCGTTGATCCAGTTGGAAAAGGAAAAGTAGAGATCCTTGCGGTGCTTGGCCCACGCCCGCGCCTGCTCGATGGATCCCGTGTACGAGTGGAGAAACACGCGCGGGATGTCCTTGTGTTTCTGTACCTCGCTGTAGAGCACCCCATGGCCCTTGACACAGTGGAGCGATACCTGCTTGTGCAACTCGCTCGCGAGCTGCAACTGGTGGCGGAGGACGCGTACCTGGTGTTCCATCTGCACGCGGCATGGCGAGAGCTTATACTCAGAGGAGAGCGGGTGCGCCAAGTTGCCCCAGTATCCGTTGCTGGGCACGCGAAACACCTTGTCGATGCCAATCTCGCCTACACCATACACTCGTAGCTGGTGCTTATCGATGATCTCCAACACGGCGGCGCGATGCTGCAGCAAGGGGATTGGCTCGGGCAAGCGGTCTAACAACTCCTGTGACGGCGCGGGATTGAGCACCTTGTTGTAATGGGTAACCTTGGTGGAGGAACTACCCCCATCCGGCTTTTCCTGCTGCTCAGCATCCCCCTCGGTGAACAAATGGGTGAACCAAGGGTGGACGCCAAAGTACGGCACCACCACTTTGGGATTGCTGAGCTTGGTAAGGAGCAAGTCCACAAGGTGGATATCAATATGCTGCGTGGTCATGAGGTGGAAAAAGCTATCCGGGTATTCTGTCTTGTTGAGCTCCTCGGCGAGTCTGATCACATCCTCGCGCGTGCACTCGGGGTTGAGGTGACAGTGGCTATCGCTCAAGCTATGTAGGATCTCTGTCATTGCCACTCATAAGCACTCAAGCCGAGGCAGTTGTGTTACGATTTCGTTTTTTTCGGTGCATCCTGCCGCGTAGGGAGACAAAAACTGTGGAAGTGGTCCCATATACTAACAGGAGTGGGGGGGGGTCTGGAGGTAGGATGTGGTCGCTGGACCTTACAGTATGTGAAAGGTCTCTTCACTAGGTTTCTGCACAGTCCCTGCCGGCCATTTACACTTTTTTGGCAGGGTGCACCCGCGCATAGTGCTGGCCCGCCATCTTGAAATGGCGCCAAACTGAAACCCAAAGAATCAGGGAGAGCAGCGGGAAAAACGCAAGAAGTCCCAGAAAAAAACAAAGTACAGGGAAAAAGAGCATGGAGACCCCGAAAACCACAACGAAGGGAAAACAAGAAAACAAAGGAAGAACAGAGCAAAAGAAGAGGAAGCGACACCCCCATAAGCACAACCGCAATTAACGTCCTCAGAGAACCCCAGCGAAGCAGGAGCTCACCTAGATTTTTTCAAACAGACTCCACAAAACACAAACTCTCCCTTTACACACAGCAACGACGATGGCCACTTCGATAAAGTTACCAGCGTCGGCGCCGTTCCCCGTGGTCATTTCGTCAATAGGCTTGCAGCCCGGGGATGTTGTGCCCAAGCACAAGACCATCGTCAAGTACAAGTACTGGGATTACCAGGACGACCCCAATTCCACCCAGGACCCGCCCGCCAAGATACGTGTGGAGCGCGTGGGCACGTTTGAGTCGCCAATCGAGGGCACCATCGAGGCCGTGCACGTGCGCGTTGCCGATGAGGTGGCACACGCTGATGTTGAGTTGTGCACCATTATCGAGCCGTGCGCACACACGGTGCAGTACGGCGGGCTTTGTGCGTTGTGTGGCAAGGCCTTGGAGGAGGAGAAGGACTACCTGGGGTACAGTTACGAGGACCGGGCTACAATCGCCATGTCGCACGATAACAAGGGGTTGAAGATCAGCTTGGATGAGGCGGCCAAGATAGAGAGCTCGACCACGGACCGATTGGTGCAGGAGCGCAAATTAATCTTGGTGGTAGACTTGGACCAGACGGTGATACACGCCACTGTCGACCCCACGGTGGGCGAATGGCAGCTGGACCCTGCCAACCCCAACTACCCCGCCGTGAAGGACGTCAAGACTTTCTGTCTCGAAGAGGATCCCGTAGTTCCTCTCGGGTGGAGCGGGCCCAAGTTGGCGCCCACAAAGTGCTGGTACTATGTCAAAGTGCGGCCCGGGTTGGTCGAGTTTTTGGCGTCGGTGGCGGAAAAGTACGAGATGCACATCTACACCATGGCCACACGCAACTACGCGTTGGCAATTGCCAAGATCATCGACCCCGAGGGCAAGTACTTTGGCGACCGCATCCTCTCGCGCGACGAGAGCGGATCGCTCACGCACAAGAACTTGAAGCGGTTGTTCCCCGTGGACCAATCAATGGTGGTGATCATCGACGACCGAGGTGATGTTTGGCAGTGGGAGAGCAACCTCATCAAGGTGGTGCCGTACGACTTTTTTGTGGGCATTGGCGATATCAACTCGAGTTTCTTGCCCAAGAAGAACGGGCAGATCACGGGGCCGACCAAGAAGAGGAAATCGATTGCCAAGTTGGAGATGGCGGCTGAGCAGGCCAAGGAAGAGGATGGCAGTGGCAGCACTACAGCTAGTGGCGGTGGTGGTAGTGTTGGCGGTGCTAATAACGAGGATGAAGATGAGGGCTCGCAGTCGGATACGTCCATGGCCTCGCCCGTAGAGAGGATCCTCGAGCTCGGCGGCGGCGAGGGCAATACCAGCCTCCTTCTTGAGCAGTCATTAACGCGCAACCAGTCGATTGAGCAGCAGCAGCACGACCGGCCATTGGCCAAGTTGCAGCATGACTTGGAGCAGCTCCACCACCAGCACCAGGAAGAACTGTCAGATGAGGAGGACGACGAGGACGAGCACTTGTTGTTTGACGATGATAACGAGTTGGTGTCGTTGAACCGGGTGTTGGGCAACGTGCACAGCGAGTACTACCGCGCGTTAGCGGCAGTTGCAAAGTCGGCCAGCCCCGATGTACTGGCGCAAAGACCCACCTTGACGGAAATCATACCGACCATGAAGAGCAAGTGCCTTGAAGGGGTGACTATCTTGTTTTCAGGTATCATCCCGCTCGGGGTTCCCCTCAACTCGGCAGACATTGTCATTTGGAGCAAGCAGTTTGGCGTCAAGGTGGTGAACGAGGTGTACCCCCATGTGACGCACGTGGTGTGCCGCGACGTGTCGGAAGACACGGGCCCCACTCTCAAGGCGAGGATAGCGCGGAAAGTTGACCCCGAGATCAAGTTGGTAAACCCGGACTGGTTGTTTGCATGCTTGTCGAGTTGGAGCAAGGTGGACGAGCAGGACTACTTGATTAACACCAGCAACTCTAAGCTCTGGGCTATTGGTGAGAAGGAGGTGGAGCGGTACACGAA
This sequence comes from Zhuliangozyma boniae, assembly GCA_002094185.1. Lineage (NCBI taxonomy): Eukaryota > Fungi > Ascomycota > Pichiomycetes > Serinales > Debaryomycetaceae > Zhuliangozyma > Zhuliangozyma boniae. The sequence continues at coordinate 57,488 of MXQC01000013.1, forward strand.
GGCGTTTCGTGAGGGTCCGGCGGTGCCGCCCGAGACGGTCGACTCGTTTGAGGAGTACCATCTTGATGAGGCCAACCAGGAGGTGGATGACTTCTTGGCGGGGTTGAGCGACGATGATGATGAGGATGAGAGCGAGGCGGAGGAGGAAGGAGATAATGAAAGGCGAGACGGCAATGGCATATCTGCTAGCGCCCTTGGAGACGACGAAGAAGAAGAGAAGGAGGTGGGGGAGGGGGAGGATCTCCTTGCTGGTGAGAAGAACGGTCGCGACTCCTTTATCAAGAACCTATATGGAAAGAAGAGAAAAGCAGAGGAGGACGAAGACGAAGAAGAGGATCATGGGGCACACGACAACGACGACAATGACGGCGACAGCGGCCATGATGGCAGAGACACTCCAGCCAGCAAAAGGGCAAAGAAGAATGAGGATGAGTTTGACGAGCTAGAACAGGAGTTGCTTGACGGCTTTGACGACTTGGAGAATTGACGGTAGCCGTGCCGCAGGCCCAGTAATATATGTAACTAATGCGTGAAAAGAACAGCACACACCCTCTCACACCCACACTCACATGTATTGCTTAGCCGCTACAAAAGCATGAAGAGGAAGGAGGCTTGGAGGAGCAGCATGCTCAAACCGCATGCCAAATATAGCAGGCAGCCAAGAGAAAAAAAGAAAAAAAAAGTGGCTTGCTAATTTTGGAGGCACAGCCAGCAATCAGGCAGGAAAAAGGGCAAGAATAGGCGCAGCACGTCACGTGTGCCCTGATTTGTGCTGGCTGGTTGTATTGACGCACAAGCGGGTTGTCACTCAGTTGTCACTCAGTTGTCCCGCTCTGGGGCTTCGTAATCAGGTGGTCAGCAGCGGCCCGCTTTGTGTTTACCTCTCAGATCAGCCATCCTTGCATTTGACTTGTGATTTGTCCTCCTCTCGGCATCGCCCCTCCCTTTCCCTTCCTCTCTTTCCCCTTTTCCTTTTTCCCTTTTGCTACCACGCTGCCAAGCGATACTCTGCCCTTCTCGCGAGACTATAAATACACTTCCCTTCCTCTTGTCCAGAAAACCTGATCCACCACATCACACTACACACACACACCCCACCATGTTTAGAATATTCCGGGTGATCTTGATAATACTTTCCGCGGCCGTGCTTGTGCTCTCGGTGTTTGCCGTCACTGGGTCGTATGCCAACAAGTCGTTCTTGACCAACACCTACCTCATCAACTTCCACCTCACGGGGCTCGACCTCAGCAAAGTCATCACCGCTGCTGGCGGCGTGTCCAAGCGTGCCACCACGACTCAGGACTGGAACAGCGTGGCCAATGCTGCTGCCACTGCCGTATCGGGCGCTCTCCTGGCCCAGCAGACTGGTACTGCTGGTGCTGGCACTGTTGCCTCCACTTTGTCGCAAGCCATCACAGACGTGTTGAAAAACGTCACCCCCGCGCAGTTGGGCCTCGCCGACGTCTATTCGGTGAGTTTCTGGGGCTACTGCAGGGGCGAAATCACGGGTCAGAGCGGACAGACGTGGGGCAACACCTTGGGCCAGTTGGGCACCAACTTTGATAACTCCAAGGTCAACTACACGTGGTGCTCGCACCCCAAACCCGCGTTCTTCTTTGACCCCGTGGAGATCTTCAAGCAGGAGATTGAGCGCGCCATCCTGGGCGTGGCCGTGGACACTGAATCGCAGGACATCAACCAGTTGACGACGCAGATCAAGAGCGAGTTGCGCGTGCTCGTGGACAACATCACGCGCGACAACTTAGTGTTGCCTGGCAACTTGAACGAGAACTTGGACCGTTTGCACCAATTGTCCACGGCCGCGTTTGCGTTGTTGATCACCACCGCGGTGTTGGCGTTTGTGTCGATTCTTGTGCAAATGTTCGGGTTCTGCCTCTCCCCCGACAACTGCTGCTTGTCGTTCCTCAACTTTATTTTTGAGTTTATCATTGCCGTGATTGCCGTAGTCGGCAGCGGCTTGGCCACGGGCACATTTGCGTACGTGCGGTCACAGGTCAACGACAATGTCTCTGATTTCGGTATCAAATCGTTCTTGAGTATCAACTTCTACGCGTTTGCGTGGTCCGCCGCAGTGGCAGCCATCCTTGTGGTGATCTTCAACTTGTTGGGCCACTGCTGCGGGTTGTTTGGCACCGGTAGAAAGCGGTACAGACGGGTTGGCGGTAACCACAACCACGAGGCCGCCTACGAGCACAAGGAGCTCACCGACAGTGACTAGAAAGGCCATTGCCGCATTTATTCTTTATATATTCAGGACGTTTAGTAATGTAAGACACGAGGCTGGTAGAAAGAGAGAGAATAAATACTGGCAGGAAAAAAATGGCAAGCTCCCAAAACTAAACTCAGAAACGACGAGCATCGCACACACGAATAGCACCATTATCACTACCACCATTACCACTGCAACCACAATGTACTGTGCCATCTCGGGTGAACAAGTGAAGGACGCTGTCGTGTCTCCCAAGAGTGGCTCTGTGTTTGAGCGAAGACACATTATCCACTATATCTCGACTTCGGGCACTGACCCCATAACTAACGACCCATTGACCGCTGACGAACTCATCTCGTTAAACAGCAGTCAAAACAGGAGCAACGGCAATATCAGTATCGTGGAGCCTATTGTTCCCGGGAGTAGCTCCATCCCCGAGTTGTTGTCTACATTCCAGAGCGAGTGGGACTCGGTGGTGTTGGAGTTGTTCACTTTAAAGAAGCAGCTCGCACACGCTCGACAGGAATTGAGCACAGCGCTATACCGTGCCGATGCTGCTGCCAATGTGGCCGCCAAAGCAATCAGGGAGAGGGACGAGGCCAAGGATGCATTGGAGAAGCTTGCCACTTCCTTGAGCGCGCAAGTGCCGCAGGAAACACAAGAGAGTGGTACCGCTCTTGTTTCTGGGTACGACGAGAGGAAGAAGCAGGCTGTAGACGCCATTGCTGCCGAGCGCGACCGCTTGTTCAAACTCCACAAGGGCCAGAAACCTAAGCTCTTGTTTGGTAATGTCGCCGAAAATGGCTTAGCGTTCAGCGAGGAGGCTTCAGCATTTATAAATGTCGATCCCGGCTACACCAAGGTTTCCACGAGCACAACGGTGGTGGGGCTACTCTACAGTGACCACATTGCCACGTATGGCAACGGCGCCGAGCTTGCACGGGTGAGCCTTGAAATGGCTGCGGATTCATTCGAAGTAACGAGTGCGGGCGAAATTGTCTACGTGGCTGGCAACAAGTTGCACTATAATGACAGCGCCGTGGATGTGGGGCAGCTGGGACACACTGTGGCGTGCCACCCCACATTGCCCCTCTTCCTCGTGCTACAAGACACCGCGTGGATCGTGTGCGATGCCGATGGTGTGTTGGCGACGCACGAGGGCAAGTTTGATCACGTGGCGTTCCACGTTGACGGCGAGATTGTTGCCCTCGCACAGGGGTGCGACATCAAATTGTACAGCATAATCACCGGCAGCGAGTTGGGCTCCTTTGTGGCGGGCAACAAGAAGTACGTAAACCAGGTATCCTTTGCGGCTAACGGGTACTGGTTGGTGGCGCTCGCAGGCCAGACGCAGGTGGAGGTGTTTGACTTGCGCAAGAGCACAAGAGTGCACGAATTGGTATTTGCACACGCCCAGAGCTTTGTGCTTGACCCTTCGTCGACACTATTGTTGACCCAGGGCCGTGAGGGCGAGTATGCGGTGTCGCGGTACATGAAAAAGACGAAATCGTGGAGCCAGGGTGGGAGTGTTGGGTGGGGAGCGGAAGTCACGGGCATCGCAATGGCGACTTCGGCAGAGAAAGTGCTCGCTCTGGGTGGTGAAATCACAGTGGAAACGCTTGGACGTGATACCGTATCGACCCGCACCTTGCCCCTCGCATGAGTGTATAGCACCGTGCATGTATATAAGAGCAACAGCCGAGGCAGTGAACACATCGAAGAAGCAAACGAAAAAAAGACAAAGGAGCAACACGTTTTCCTCCCACGTTCGCAGACAATATCCTACGACAATGACATCGAACAAACAAGAGCTTGACCAATTAGTGGCGGCGTGGCTTGCCGTTGACATCAACCCCAAGTCCAAGGATGAGATTCAGCAGTTGCAGAAAGGCGGGCACTACGACGTGCTTGCCAAGAAACTTACCCCCCGCATCGCGTTTGGCACCGCGGGGTTGCGCTCGTCGATGGAGCCCGGGTTTGCCCATATGAACGACGTCACCGTGCTCCAGGCGTCACAGGGGGTTGTAGCGTACTTGCAGAAGACGGGATCGCCCTCCATTGTCATTGGCTACGACCACCGGTACAACTCGCAGCGGTTTGCCGAGATCTTGGCCAGTGTAGCCCTCACGAAGGGGGTCAAGGTGTACTACTTGGGAACAACACAGCAGCTCTCTCAGGAGACTCTTGAGTTGGAGGGAGCAGTACCAACAACAGAGCTGGCTTCTGCCGATCATGGCTACGTGCACACGCCTCTTGTTCCCTTTGCCATTGACCATTACCGCGCCACTGGCGGGGTCATGATCACCGCCTCGCACAATCCGGCCCAGGATAATGGGTACAAGGTGTACTATTCCAACGGGTGCCAGATCATCCCGCCACACGACGTGGGCATTGCTGCGTCGATCGAGAGCAACTTGCAGCCCTGGCCACGGGTGTGGGATGTGGCGCGCAACATTGCCGCGGGTGTGTCCAGCGGCCAGTTGGTGGCTGTAAGCCAAGAGGTTACGCAGGAATACTTGAAGGGTGTGCGCCAGCTGTTGATCAGAAACACACAGCTCGACTACAGTTTTGTGTACACACCGATGCACGGCGTGGGCCGGAGCATTTTCGAGCAGTGTCTTGCCTTGTTTGGCACGTCACTGAAGTACACGGCTGTGAAGGAGCAGGCGGAGCCCGATCCGGAATTCCCCACGGTGCGATTCCCCAACCCCGAGGAGCGAGGCGCGTTGGACCGCGCCATCGCCACCGCCAAGGAGTTGGGCTATGGGCTCGTAATGGCCAACGACCCCGACGCCGACAGGTTCAGTGTGGCGGTGCGCATCAAGAGCGGCGCATGGCAGCAGTTGACGGGCAACGAGATTGGCTTTTTGTTTGCCATGTACGTGATTGAAGAGGGGGAAGACCACCTCAGCAATACGTATCTTGTCAACTCGACTGTCTCGTCGCAGGTGCTTGCGTCCATGGCGCGCAAGCTTGGGTTCCACTATATCGACACCTTGACCGGGTTCAAGTGGATTGGCAACAAAGCCATCGACTTGGAGAAGGACGGGTACATCGTGCCCTTTGGCTACGAGGAAGCGATTGGATTCATGTTTGGGTTGGTTCATGACAAGGACGGGGTGTCTGCTGCTGTGGTGTGGTTGCAGTTGTACCAGAAATGGTTCAGCTCAGGCGAGATGGACGTGGCCGACAAGCTCGAGGAAGGGTACAGGAAGTACGGGTGGTTCAAGGATTATAACGGATACTACCGGTTGCAGGACCTCGGGGTGATGGAAAAGATTTTTGGTGCCATTAGAGGCTCGTTTTGTGGGGACAGCCCCACGCGGCTCGGCAGCTTTGACGTTGTGTCGTGGCGAGACTTGACCGTGGGCTACGACTCGATGACGGCGGACCGCGTGCCGCTCTTGCCTGTAGACCCCAGCTCTCAGATGATTACCGCCGTGTTGAAAAGGAGCAGCTCCCAAAGTGGTGACGCGGTGGTGCGATTCACGTGCCGAGGATCGGGCACCGAGCCCAAGCTCAAGCTCTACGTTGAGGGCGAGTCACGAACGAGCGGGCACGCTGCCGCCGAGATTGCCTCCCACTGCTGGGACACGCTCAAGGCCGAGTGGTTCAAGCCGGAGGTATACGGCTTGGAAGAAGTCCGGCCCGTGGGCTAAATGAAACCAAAAGCTGTGAATCATAAGCCGGAGACCATAAGCCAAAGCTCTAAACCATCACCGATGCGTCGCGTGTGGGCAAAATGAGCCAGAGATACACAAAAGCATAAACCTCGCCTGGATCAAAATAGAAATAAATAAAACACACTCCCTCACATACAAGAAAAAAAGCTGTTCAACACCGTGGAAGTAGAGGAAAAGAAAAATGGAAGAAAAGGAAAAAAAGATACAACACACACAAATCACAGGTGGAAGAAAAACATCAACTTTGCTGTTTCCCATCCTCTCAGCCCATCCACCAAGGGAAGACTACCACGTGTGCGCCGATGTCGTTCCGCAGCCTAACACCAGACTTGTACCGCAAAAAGTCGGACCTTCCCATGTACGTTTGCAATACTATTTGTTGTGAGAGGAGGAGATAAGAGCAGGGTAAGAGAGAAAAAGGGAGGGAAGCACGTTCCGCATAGCCCTGGAATCGGCCTCCTGCCGCCCCCCTCCCAGTTCCCTTGTCTCCTGGCCCCTTAGTCCCTCCGCTCCCATTTGCTTCCTCTATCTACTCATTATAGTTCCGTACTAACCATTATTCCCTTGCCCCAGCTACAAGTTCACGCCTAGGAAACACTCCAAGAGGGTGCTCGTAAAGCGGACGTTCTATGCGTTGCTCTTTATCTTGTTGACGTACTCTATATACACCCGGTTCCTCGTGGGTCTGCCCAGCCCGAATGTGGTCCCCTTCGCATCCACCCTGGCTGCTGACGATAGCCAGCACGAGGTGTACAAGGTGACCAAGGACGGGGTCCACAAGCAAGAGGATGCCGGCAACGATCTTGCCCAGGTCGAACTCAAGGACCAGGTCGAGGTGTACGACTTGAACGAGTACCAGGGGTCGTCTAACGGCAAGGAAAAGGGCGATGTGTTGCTATTTCTCATGCCGTTGCGGAACGCTGAGCACGTGTTGCCCATGGCGTTCTACAACCTCATGAACTTGACGTACGACCACTCGTTGATTGACATTGCCTTCTTGGTGTCGGACTGCTCGCCTGAAGATACCACGTTGGAGACGGTGTTTGAGTACTCGGTGGCTTTGCAGAACGGCACGCTTGTCGACAAGCTCAAGCGCGAGGAAGAGGAGCGCAACTCGGCCCAAGTCAAGGGCTCGGTGGACTTGTACCAGCAGTACATGGAAAAGTCATACATGGACAATGTCAAGAAGGCGTATAGCCACCCCGAGTCGCACCACCCGCACTACCGCACGCCCTTTCGGTCGGTGACGATCTTCAAGAAGGACTTTGGCCAGGTGATTGGCCAGGGGTTCTCGGACCGGCATGCCGTCAAGGTGCAGGGCATCCGGCGCAAGTTGATGGGCCGGGCCCGCAACTGGCTCACGTCGAGTGCGTTGAAGCCGTACCACTCGTGGGTGTACTGGCGCGACGCCGACATTGAGACGTGCCCTGGGAATGTGATTGAAGAGTTGATGTCGCACGACTACGACGTGATGGTGCCCAACGTGTGGCGGCCCTTGCCCACGTTCTTGGGCAACGAGCAGCCCTACGACTTGAACTCGTGGATCGAGTCCGACGCCGCGTTGGACTTGGCCAAGACCTTGCACGAAGACGACGTTATTGTGGAGGGGTATGCCGAGTACCCTACGTGGCGAGCGCACTTGGCGTATATCCGCGACCCTAACGGCAACCCCCGTGAAATCATTGACTTGGACGGCGTTGGTGGAGTCTCCATCCTTGCACGGGCCAAGATCTTCCGCCAGGGGGTGCACTTCCCCGCGTTCACGTTCCTCAACCACGCGGAAACGGAGGCTTTTGGCAAGATGGCCAGGAAGATGGGGTTTCGCGTAGGCGGGTTGCCACACTACACTATATGGCATATCTACGAGCCCAGTGAGGACGATTTGCGGGAGATTGCTCGGTTGGAGCGGAAAAAGAGACGGCAGAAGCTGAAGCATAGCTAGAAGGAGCAGCATAAGGTGAGCTCTGTATCAACGGTCTAGTTTCCCCTAATAGACACTCGTACTGGGTAGAAGCAAAAAATAGACAGGCCACGAGCAGAAGCAGGAGCTTGGCTTTCCCACGTGACAAAAAAGGTTGTTTTTGTCAGTAGGAAGGCAGGTTGTGTAATCAACGTACTTGCCGTTCGACAAATACTTTCAGAGATTGTTCACATCCATTTTATTCATCATTTAAAACAAGCGACTTTTTTTGGTGCGCTGTTGTCGTTGACGCACTCGAACTCAAGTGCACTGCTTGCGGCGTGGGGCATGCTAGTCGCTCCACAGCAGAAACCAGGACACACGAGTCCACTGCGCCATCGCAACAAATTTTTTTTTTTAGATGTTTGTGGCTCTGTCTAGAGAGGGAAAGTAGATCACGTGAGGGAACTGAGGTACACTGATACTGCACCTCCCAGAAGAGAGTGGGATTGGCTATTGGACAAGGGGTATGCCAATAGTGATTGTGTGGAGCATGCCCAGAGTGTGGAAGTCACTCCACACACGTTGTTCTCTTAGTTTTCCCTATTTTAGTCAACAACCTCACCAAAAGTGGGCGCGTTGTATCAATACAAGGCACGCCGATGCAGGGCACCATCGCCGTCAAAAAATGGGATCGCATAACAGATAGCTCTACACGAGATACCATCGGCTCTCTCCAGAATATTGCAGTTGTTAATGGTCTCTCCTTGCCCTCCTTCTCCTCTTTCCACCCCTACCGAGAATTTTAGTCCCCCCGTGCGACTTCTGGGGTGGTTAATTTCCTTCCGTCTAATTTACGATTTTGTGTGATGAGTCGCGTCCCAAAACAGACAAAATAGAAAGAGTGCACATACACGACGGTCTTCCACAAGCCCGCACAATGGCTCCGGCCCAACCACAAGGACGGGAGGCGGTGGACAAGTCCTATAAATAGCCCGGGCAGGAAATGGTGAAAAAAAGGATCTGAACCGAGATCCGACACACACAAACAGATCTCCACCACAACCTCTTCTACCTCCACCCCGATGGTTTCGTCGCACATATGGCTTCTCGCGTTGGCTTATATTCCCCTCGCATGGGCGCTCCTACCCGTGCGAGACTTTCGAGCGTCTGACATCGGCCCCTCGTCCGTGTCCACTGTCAACAAGGACGCTTGGCATGTCCACCTCGACGACACGGTGCCGCCCACTACCTTTGGCTTGTCAACCACCGCCCAGGTGCTTTACACCGACACTGACAACTCAGTCTACTACACCTACTTGACAGTGAGCAGCACAACCAAAGATTCGCCCTACATGCAGCGGTTTCCGCTTTTGCTCGATACAGGGAGCTCGGTCTCGTGGGTGTACAACGAATCGTGCACGGAAAACGGGTGCCAGGGCAACGTCATCAAGTTCCAGGGCCCAAGCACCTTGGCCGACATCTCCGCTTTTGAACTTGTGTACAGCGGCGAGCACATTTCGGGCGTGACTGTGCCCTTGCAGAGCAACAGCTTGGTGGCATCGATGGGCAGCTTGGAGGCGGGCAACTTTTCTCTCGGCATCACTAGCGACTCGCCTGCCATTTTGAACGGGTACGACCTCAGCGGGATCTTGGGAATTTCGCCCGCGGCCAACGCCGATGTTAACCTTGTTGGCCAGATGCACATCGGCAGACTCATTGACAAGCCGGTGTTTGCCATTGTGTTGACGGAGCCGGGCCAGGTGTCGCACAACGGCGCTGCCAATGCCTCGCTCGGCGGGCTCATGATCTTTGGTGAGGGCGCGATGGCCAACAGCACCGTTTTTGCCAAAGAACCCGTCCAGTATACCCCTGTGGTGACCAACGCCAACAACTTCTGGCTTGTGGATATCCCCGCGGTGCAGGTGGGCGACGTCCATGTGTTTAACGACTCGCGCGCCATCATCGACTCGGGAACTACGGGTATTGTGCTCCCCCTTGCTGATGCACAGACGTTGCACCAGCAGCTCTTTGGTTCCAACGGCTACCTCAACGACGCGCACGGAAACTTTGCCTTTCTCTGTAACTCTACGAGCGAGATGACGCTCGACATGGGCACGTACACTTTGTCGTTGCCCAACTCGTTCTTTAAGGGCGACGCGTACACGTCAACAGACTTGCAGGGATACTGTGCGTCCAAGATCCAGGGCCTCGATGGCTACAGTGACTGGGTTTTTGGCGCCGCGTTCTTGAAGAACTTTTACACCGTGTTTGACTTGGAGGAAGGACGTATTGGGTTTGCCGAGACCGGTCTCTGCAAGTTTGACGTCGAGGATACCAAGGAAGACGAGGCGGAATCGACGTCTTTGACAGAGGTGTCATCATCTACATTCATATCCCCATCTTCTTCCTCTTCCTTTTCGCCCCCCCCCTCATCTATATCCGCATCTTCTTCTACTACCACCACATCCACACCAACCACCACATCCACACCAACCACCTCTCCCACTGCTCCATCTACATTTTCTCCGTCCAGCCACAACTCGACGAGTAGCAGCACCAACACCAGCACTAGCCACCACACGTCCTACAACCAGGCATCTGCATACACAGCATCTATTCCCATTGCATTCGTGTTTATAGCATCCTATATTGCATCGCATTTATAGCATTCTGACTTGCATCGTGTTTATAGAAATAAGCAACACAATCCACTAAACAGAGCACCTAGCCCTATGTAATCACAGTCAACCAGCTGAGGACGCTGTAGAACAAGGCCACGGGGTACATCGCCAACAACACCCTTCCGGGAAACACCCCCGAGCACTTGACGCTCATGATACCCGCATATATGCTCCACACATTCAACACCGCCATCAACAACAAGCGCACAAACTTCCACTTGATAAGCAACGAGCACACAACCTCGCCCACCACGATCGGAAACATCGAGTACCCAGTGGCGCTGATCGCCGACATGAACGAGATGGTGCCACCCAACAACTGCACGTTCAACCCGATAATAAAGTAGAACGCCCAGATAAACGTGAACGACCCGGAAAACACCTGGTTTGTCTGCAGCTTACTCGCTGAGAGGCCCAATACCACCGCGTAAATCAACGAAAAGATCAAGGGCCCCCATAAGTCCCACTCTAGGCTGTCCTGGCTGAGCAATTCTGAGCTCGAGATGCCCGTTTGCTCCTCATCTGCACCAACGGGCACCATCCCGCTCAACGACGCCGGCACGTTGATGCCGTTGGCCAGGGCGTAGTCCAAAAACCGCGCCTGCTGCTGCTTGGCCAATTTCGACAACTGCATGGGCCACACTACGATGGCCAACCTTTTCCCGATCTGCACCAAGTCGCGCTTGAGCGTGGCCCAAATGGGCTCGTCCAAAGTGTCGCCGCCGGTGTACTGGCGCTCGCGCACGCGGTTGTTCTCGGGCAATTGCGCGTTGGTGGAGGAGAAGGCACCAAAGGTGGTAGACAAGTCGATCTTGGGGGCAAAGTTGAATGCAGAAAAGATGGACCCATCGTTGGCGCCGGCGCCCGTCAGAGTCAGGGACTGGGTCTGAGTCTGAGCTTGCGTCTGCGCATGTGTTGGCGTGGTGTCTTCATCGGGGATGATAAAGTCGTCCACGTCAGGCGTGACTGCTGATGAGCTCCACGGATTGGACATAGGGAAAAGCTTAGGGGAGAATGGGTAATATGATTAGTGGTGCTTTCCGTGACTATGGTGGCTGTGAGACTCACCCAAAATGTCTCCCTACTACAAACCGCTCCTTTTTTCGACTGGCACATAGAAAAATACTGTAATGGCGTGCGTGGCTCAATTACAAGTAGAGACGACACACATACACAAGCACAACTACTGCTGTTCCTCAAACTGGAACCACTCGGGGTCATTCGTTCTAGTCTCGCCCTCCTTCTCGGCCAAGCTGTTCAACGTCGCAAAGTCTTCAAATGACAACACGAATGTCTTCAAATTGTCCTCGATTCTGGTCTCGTGGACGGACCGGGGCAACGCTACCGTGTTTCTCTGCAACGCCCACGAGATCAACACCTGGGCCACCGACACGCTGTTCTTCTCGGCAATGTCAATGATGGTCTTGTTCTTGAACAAGGGCGAGTCCGTAGACCCCAAGGGCGAGTACGCTTCAAACACAATGTCGTGCGCCTTGGCGTACTCGTACAACTGTTTCTGGGGCAACAAGGGGTGCGACTCCATCTGCACCACCATGGGTGGGGTGTCGACACCCTCGCTGCTCACCAACCTCTCCAACTGCCGCACCGACACGTTGCACACGCCAATGGCCTTGGCCTTTCCCCCCTCCTTGTATATTCTCTGCAAGGCGTGCCAGGTGTTGACATAGTCGTGGTCCTTGAGCTCCTTATCGGTGTCCGGATGGACGGGCCGCGGCCAATGGATCAAGTACAAGTCAACGTAGTCCAAGCCCAACCGGCGCAAGGAGTTGTCCAACGCTCCCTCGGGGTTCAAGTGCTCGTCGTTCCACAACTTGGTGGTGATGAACAAGTCGTTGCGGGGCACACCGGATTCCTTGATGGCGCGGCCGATCTCGGTCTCGTTGCCGTAGATGGACGCTGTGTCGATGTGTCTGTACCCGGACTTTAACGCTGCCAATGCCGAGTTATAGGCGTCCTTAGGCGTGACCTCCCACGAGCCCCAGGCGATGGCGGGAACCTTGTGGCCGTCGCTGAGCTTGTACACTCTGTGGATGGCTTCCAAAACAGCAGGCATAATGGGGCAAATTTGTGGATGGTTTGTGGGTGAATCTAATGAGAGGATGAACAAGACGAACCACTTGTCTTTGTTGCCCTTTTATATGCTCATGGTGAGACAGCAAGGGGTTTTCGGGAGCAGATGCTGTAGGGGGATAGACTAAAGCTGCTGCGAATAATATTGCTATTCTTGTTTATTGCTTTTTCTTACCGCAATCCAGCAACAAAAAAAACAATAGGGAGAGACTACTCCATGGTGCTTTTCTTCTAGACGTGTATCGGGAGCTTCTATTCTAAAACCCAGATGTGGTTACCCCCCACACTTAGTCATCAAAGTTGTTGAAACCGGGGTCGCAAGTTCTCACCACGCCGTCCTTTTGCGACAAGTTGTTCAAGGTCTCAAAGTCCTCGGCCGACAACTTAAACGTCTTCAAGTTGGAGATGATTCTCGACTCGGTCACCGACTTGGGCAACACCACGGTGTTTCTCTGCACGGCCCACGAGATCAAAAGCTGCGCGGGCTCGACACTGTTCTTCTCGGCAATGTCGACGATGGTCTTGTTCTTGAACAAGGGCGAGTCCGTAGACCCCAAGGGCGAGTACGCCTCCAACACAATGTCGTGTGCCTTCAAGTACTCGTACAACTCCGGCTGCGTCAACAAGGGGTGTGCCTCAACTTGGTTAGCAGCGGGAACAACGTCCACGCCCTCGCTCTTCAACAACCGGTCCAACTTCTTGACGGTAAAGTTGGACACACCAATGGCCTTGACCTTCTTGCCGGTCTTGTAGATCTTCTGCAAGCTTCTCCAGGTGTCGACATAATCCCAGTCCTTGAACGCCTGCTTGTTCTCGTCGAGCGACACGGGCCAGTGGATCAAGTACAAGTCAACATAGTCCAAGCCCAACTTCTTCAACGACGTCTCCAACGCCGCCTCGGCATTCTTGTGGTCCGAGCACCACAACTTGGTGGTAACAAACAACTCGTCGCGGGGGATGCCGGAGTCTTTGATGGCACGGCCCACGGGCCCCTCGTTGCCGTAGATGGCCGCAGTGTCGATGTGTCTGTATCCGGCCTTCAACGCCGCCAACACCGAGTTGTAGGCGTCAGTGTCGGGCGCCTGCCAGGTGCCCAAGCCCACGGCGGGGATCTTGTGGCCGTTGTTCAACTTGAACTCGTCTTTGTTTGCTTCGAGGGTTGCTGGCATTGTGTATACTGCTGTTCAGTGGTGTTCAGAAAAGAGGAGCCCAGGGTGAACAAGTGCCCTCTCTCACTTCCTCCAACCCCTATTTATACTCCCTGGTGGGATTTTCGCAAAAAGCCACACTATGTAATTGTGCACCAGCACAACACAGCAAGAAAAAGAGCGGGAAAAGGTTACACAAGAACAATGGCATTAGTAATCCAACAGCACCTGCACTGAACAATCACACCCAGCAGGGGCAGGTGCAATGGAAGGTGCATGAAACACATGCTCGACATCTGGTACCAGAACACTACCACAGCTGGCACCTTTCATTGCTCCTAACCAGCCCCTCCTCCTTGTCCCGCTTTTTTGGCACACTTTGTCCCGTCCCAGTGCGCGGTAGCGGTTTGTGGTGGGTGAGAGCGGAATCTCAGTTCACGCTATATAGTTGCTGTTTTCTCTGTTCTCCCTCCCTCCACGTCGTACACGAAACCAGAAAAACACAACCGTGATGGTCGGCATGTACTTCCTCTATACACAGCTGCTGTATACCCTCCTATCTCTTAAACCCCAAGATGCCGCGTTTTTTCTTACTGTTGCCCGCCGATTCCGTCTTGCTGCTGCTCTCAGAGCTGCTGGCCGGCGCCGACGGATCACGCTCCAGCTTCATCGACTCAAATGAGTTCATATCGCCAGCGTCGCCAGAACCATTGCCGTCCTTCTTGCGATGGCTGCCGAGATGGAAAAACCCGTGCGGCTTTTTAGACACCGACCGTATAGACGACGCCGAGCTGATCAACGGCTCCTCTACCTTGGTCGAGGAGGCTCGCGTGAGAATGGCCGTATGGAACCGCTTTTTGATCAGCTTTTCCGACAGCAGTTCCAACATGGGCGTCAAATCTGTCATAGAACGAGTCTTTTCACCCTGTTTCTTCTCACTCTGTTTCTTCTTGCTGCTTGTCAACGGCATGAACCCCAAACCTTTCAAGCTGGTGTGCGACCCGGTGCGCGAGAGCGGTGTCTGGCTCTTGTTGGTGAGCACGGAGTTGTTGGAGTTGGACGGAGCCAAGGAGGGTGCCATGGGCGGCGGAGTTGCTCTCGGTCCTCCTACGATTCCCGCGGTCCCTGCCGTCCCCGTTGCTGCTGTGCCAGTCGAGTCGTTGCTGTTCATAAAGCTAAACTGACTGCCCACCCGGTTAGCGAGCGACGAGCGGTGCAGCGCCGTGGGGGCCGGTGACGATGCGCGCACATACAAGGCATCGGGTGCTTTGCTTTCCAGCACCGAATCCACACGCAGCTGGGGCGAAAGTGGTGGCTGAGCAGCAGCAGGAACTGGGGTTGCCCCCTTGTTTGCTGGCTTGGCTGGGGGCACATGTGTATGGACATGCTCCTTACTCGTTTCTGCCCCCACTCCCCGATACTCCAATTCTGACATCGCCTGTTCAATGTCCCTTTCTGTCTGCTTCAACAACTTGGTCATGGCGCGCAAGTTCGACGCTCTTAGCAATAGCTTCATATCGGTGACTAAAGTAGCCGACTCAAAGATCAAGTCAATGACATAGTCGCCGGGGATGGGCGAGTCTGGCGACACCAAGTCCTCGATCGTCCACAGCATTGACTTGTCATCCAGGTGCCCCTGCCCCTGCTCCTCGTTCTCTTTCATCTTCTCGGCAACTACCTGCGCATGCCGATCAAACACTGACTTGGACCGCGGGTTGACGGTGGGGATAAACGAGTCAGCGGCCTCGAGGTACCCGAGCTCGTACTCGTCGTCAAACTCCTGTGCGTCTTCGTCGTTGGAACTAGTCCTGTATTCCTCGCTCTCCTTGGCAGAAGAGTTGCCCTCCTGCTCGTCCTTCTGCTCTTTTGCACCCTCCTGCTCATGCTCCTCTTTCTCCTGTACGCTCTTCAACCGCTCCTCCTCGTCCGACCGCACGCTCGACAACGACTTCTTCTTCAACGTCGACGCCACGCTATCAGCATGCACCTTGGACGTCTTCTTCAACAACGCAATGTCCAAGTACCCGTCATCAATGGTGTCCATAAATCCCTCGTACTCGTCCAAGGGGAACTTGTATGCTGGGTTGATTGGCGTGTTGGTATCCCGCATCAACTGGTAGTACTTGCGCTTGAGTGCGTTGGCGTGGCCAATAATATACGCTTCCTTCCGGCCAATGATGCCAAAGAGCACTTCGGTGATCAAGTCGTACATCAAGGGCACGCGAAAGAACTTGGCAATCAACAAGTTGTCCAACAATGTGGGTGCAAGCAACCACTTGTTGCCAATTTGGCCCGTGTACAAGTACTCGCAAAAGGCCTTCACAGTGATAGTGGGAAACGGCAAGTACAATTTGCGCGGAATCAACGATGGTTCCATCTTGAATACGCTGCTATCCATGTTTTCAAAGTTGGCGAGCGCCGTGGCAAACATCCCTCCAGAGGCCCCACCACCATATCCTCTGCCAGTGTCACCGGCCGAGGCTCTGTTCTCGCTCGCAACACTGCCCGTTTTCGACAGCGTGTCCGAGATTGTCGAAAACGATTCCTTCTTGCCATCGCTGGCGTCGGAAAAGTCTACCGACCGTTTGCGCGGCGAGTCCTGTGTCGGGAACGTGCGGCTTGGCGCAGGACGCAAGTTCGAGTAGGGCGCGCTAAAGAGTTCAGTGGCGCCACCGCCCTGCGCCGACAACGATGTGCGCGGCGATGAAAATGGGGATCCGCGCGGCGACCGCGAGGTGGGGATGTTACGCAACGCCGTCAACGTGTGGATCAACGACGCGCGCGGCGATGTGTGGTCCTGCGAGTTCTTGCGCGACGTGCTGCGATACGACGTGGGCGTGGCGGGCACTGCGGGGATGTGTTCTTGCGGCAACGGCAACTGTGGCGGAATCTCCTGCAAGTGCGACTGCATGAGCGAGCTCAGGTTCGAATGGTACGAGCTTGACGAATCGCGCCGCTGTTGGTGCGGATCAATAGCGGAGGAGACTGATAGTAACGGTGGCCGGTCCCGGCTGTCTGGTTCAGAAGCAGCAGCATCGCCTCCAGTGCCGCCACCACTTCCAGTTTCCTGGAAGGGCAACCGGAACTGCGGTGGTTCCTTATTTGGCTTCGTCGGCGCATGCAATGTCAAGTGGAGCTTGTCCCGCTTCTCCTCCCCATCGGAAGACGACGACACCGATAACTCGCTCACAGACTCCTTCATCTTGTTGCCGCCCTCGGTACTCGTATTGCTGGCCTTCGAGCGCAATCTATGCCCAGCACCCTCTGCTGTCATACACGCAGCCTGCTCAGACTCAAATTTGTCCACCGCTTGCACATATCCGCGCGAAAGCAACGAGATGAAGTACCGTCCCCACCGCTCCACCAATACCACTAAGCACACGGGGATTCGATCGCCGTTGCACGTGACAATCTCAAAGTCTGACACCAAGTCGCCGAACCGGTCAAACGCGTTGCGGCCCAAGGCCACAGCGGCAGGGGGGAATACCGACCGGATAGTGGTGTATGCGGTCTTGGGTGCCGCGTAGTGGACGTACTCGCTGAAACTGATGGCAACATGCGACTTTTCGCTGCCGACAGAGGCAATGGATTTCTGTCTTGACGGCAGCAGCGGCGGCACTGCCCCGCCTTTAACACCACCATCACCGACACCACCCATTGCTTCTACGCCTTCACCAGCGCTATCGGTCAGGCACTCGTCTCCCGACGAGCTCGAAGTGTACCCGTTCTTGTGATTATGGTACACGCGCGTCCCGTCGGGCGCGTGGTGGTGCCCGCCTTCCAACTCTGAGCTCGCCAAGATATTGGTGATGGGTAGGCTTACAGTAATCATCACTGTGAAAAAGCGCACACTGCTGGTAGTCCGCGACGTGAGGTAGTTGCCGAGTAACACCACCTTGTGGTGCGACTGCCACGCAAACCCGCCCCAGAACCGGTGGCTCCCGTACTCGTGGTTGCAAAACACATTCAACCGCGACCACTTTCCCGTGGGCTTGTTGTATATGAAAATGGAAATATCGTAGTCGTTGGGGAGAAACCCCGTCAACACGATGTTCTGCCCAAAGAGCCCGCCCGTGGGGAACCGTAAATTATATGGGATTGTTAATGCCTTGGCCGACCTTCGCGAGTCCTTCGGCAACCGCTTGCGGTGCACGGGCAACACCCGCCCGTGCTTGATCAGCTTGCCCACCTTGAACGACACCAACGGGTTGAATGTATCTTCCTCGGTGGGGCAGTATGCAATCAATGTCTCGTCGGGGGATGTCGCCGCACTTGCGGCGGCCGCCGCAGCAACAGCAGCGGCCGTGGACCCGGGCGGGAGGTTGGCATTGTCACGCACCTTCTTTTTCTTGTGCACGTCGGTGTCGGCGACAAAGTTGATAATAACGCTGTCGTCCTGGTTAATGCTCACCAACCGATCCTGGTTCTGACCACAACTGATATTGCCCAAACCGGACTCGGCATCCTTGGCAGGGTCTCCGCTGGACACGGATAACCGTATCGCTTGCGACCCGACGTAGCGCTTCTCCACCAAGTCAAATACGACATTGTCATACACGCGCGCCGAGTCGGCATCTTTGCCGCCGGCAATCAAGAGGCCGTAGTGGTCCCTCTTGCTGACAAACGATAGGCTATACACCACCGTCAACTTGTGGTTGTAGCGAGGCACCGGCACCGCTTCATCGTACTCGTAGTTGGACCCGTCGTGCAACATGGTCCATCTTCGCGTCTCGAGGTTGAACTCCCACAAGTCGTTGCTAGGTGTTAACGCACCGTCCTGCAATACCAACCCGCCAAACAAATAGAGGCAGTTGTTGTGGGCGCAGATCTGGTGCAATAGTCGTGGCGTGGGGCGGGAGCCTTGCTCAGGGTCATGCACTACTCGTGTCCATACGCGGTCGACAAGGCTCAAGTAGAACAACTCGCCCGAGATGTATTTGTCGAGCGTCTTGTGCCGTGCTGCGGTGGAGTTAACCTTGGCGGTGAAGATGTCAGTGACCTCGCTGATGGTGAACTGGGAAAGCTCGACGCCCATGGTGAGCCCACCGTGGGTGAACACGAGGGAGTTGTAGAGGGTAGACGCCGAGCCCGTGCGCACGTTCAAGTTCAACCGGTCGTCTTTTTCTGTTGGAGGTAGCTGTAGCGTGTGGCACGAGCTAGCCGTGGGAATTAAGGTGGCCATGGTGGATAGTGGCTATGCTTGTAGCCCAATGTCTTGTTTATGGGGTGTACTTATATGTTCGTGTGTATGCGTATGTTCTTCGTGTGCTCCAGATGTGCAGTGGTTGTCAGTACATGTACAAAAGGGTAAAGTGGGGAGCAGGAGCGGGAAGGAAGGAGGAAGAAGAGGGGGGACGAGAAAGAAAATAGGAGAAACCGTGTTGTTGCTGGGAGGATCCTGGAAGCGGTGTAAACTGGGTCAGCAGAGGGTGTATTAGATGGACAGAGACGAGTCCAGTATATGCGTTACCTCTGCTTTGTGGTGGTACTTGTGCTTGTGTGCCGTTGTCGCCGTAGCTCATGGAACAAATTTTTCGTCACTTCAAGGGGGAGAGCGTGTGAGAACTTGGGAAGCCAGATTTTGTTTTTTCGGTTCCGCGGGATCTTTTCCTTGTAACAAGAAAAAGCCGCCTTTACACATCTCCCCTCCTCTCCTCTGGCGGGGGAGCGCAGAATAGGAAGGGGGAGGAGTAGACAACTAGTGAAGTGCGCTAGTGGCAGTGGCATGGGCCGAGAACGCCTCTCTGTGGTTCTGCTTTATGGGCACTCCTGGCAGGACGAACGCAGCCCTATAACCAACAAGGGACTCTGCGGATCGTGCTGGTGGAAAAATGAGCGAAGTGATGGGCAGTTACCGATCAGCAGGGGCACAAAAGCGGTCAGCACAGCGACACTCCCTCTCTTAGTCTATAGGGTCGAGCCATGTTTGCAGCCAAGAGGGGCAGACGAGAGCAATGACAAGAGGCCACATGTTTGAGACAGTAGTGCATGCTCCAATTCCAGATAGTGCTATTGAATAGCACTTCGCCGTGCGGCTCAAGGAATTTCAGGTTCGTTTGCTTTCCATCCCGCACATACAAATTTGCGTGTCCATTTTGGGACGAATTGGTAACAAAATAGTCAAGAGAGACAGCGTGCGCTGTGTCCAAACAGCAACGCGACAAAACGCCACCACACAATGGGACCCAGTTGTTATTGCTATGGAGAGTGGAGTGTCATCTATCCGCAATAGGGCGTGCCGCTGACGGCGTTACTGCTCCGACTTTCCTTCACCACCCAGTGGGTGGTGATAGGGCTAGCAATCGAAAAGGCTAAATCCGTGCAGAATTCCACTGAGGGACAGCAAAGGAAGCCGAAAAAAGGCAAAGTAAATTGAATTCCAGCCGCCCTTTTCTCTCGACGCTTTCGTCACCTTCACCCCCTTTTTTCCCCTTCTCTCTCCATTTCTCCCCCTCCGAAACAACCACAGCTTTTTACAACCCATAACCAGCACCGTCTTCCCCCCTTAAGCACGACCACTCCTCCGCCCCTTTGCCTATCCCAAGATGTCTGATATAGGGTCTAAGCAGCAGCAACCGCAGTCGCTGAGTATTTTGAAACAATTAGCCAGCGGGTCCAAGTGGGTTTCGCCTTTTAGAAACCAGCCTGGGGACGACAAGAAAAAGTCCGTCAACTTGCACAGGCAGTTCAAGGAGTCCAACAAGCTAGACAAGATAAAGGTCCCCGCCAAGTTTTCCCACCACCCCACCTTAGAGGCCGAGGCAAAGAAGAAGAAGGAGGCCGAGAAGTTGGCCCAGAAGGAGAAGGAGGCCGCAGAAAAGAAAGCTGCGGAAGACAGGGCCGCCGAGGAGGAGGGAAAAGAGGAGGGCGCCGAAAAGGAAGAAGGTGAAGCCAAAGAAGAGGGCAGCGAGCCCTTGACGAAGGACGCCCCAGAGGCTGTCGAGAAAGAAGGCGTCGAGGAAGAGGAAGAAGAGCAAGAGATTACAGGTGCCGCCACTGCCGAGGAAAGAAAGCTCGCCGACGACGAGGTAGTTCCCTTGATCGAGAACGAGCCTTCCGAGGCCAAGGACATTGAATCTGCACCCGTCGCAATAGAGACTGAAGACAAGGCTGTCGCCGCCAAGGGCCACGCCGAGACTTCAGCCAGCAAGATTGCCGATGCCAAAGAGACCGTGGCGGAAGAAGAGGCCAAGACGCAGAAGACGCTCCAGGGCGACGACGACATCGAGAAAAAGATCAAGGAGACCCCCCTTGAGATTGTTACCCAGCCCGAGGCCAAGTACGAGCCAGTAGACTTGCCCAACAGGGAGACGTTGGACAAGTTGAAGGAAAAGCCCGTGTTGTTGAAGCACTACCAAGAGTTGAACGCCACCGCCGTGGGTTCCATCGCCACCCGGATCGATGACCCCAACAAGGTGATTGAGTTGGGCTCAGGGTTGAGAATGACGCAGCAGCAGTTGTTAGACTTGGCGGCCAAGCGCGTAGCACCCGTGTTGACGTCGATCAACGAAGAGGTGGCCAAAACGAGACAGGAGGATGAGATCAAGCACCAGCAAGAGATTGACTCCAAGGTCAAGAAGCACGAGGGCAAGTTGCAGAGCCAGTTTGACAAGTACTTGGGCGGCATCAATAAGAAGAAGGAAAGGTTCAACAAGGAAATTGCCGAGAAGCTTGCCAACGTGGGAAGTTTAATCCTGAAGTCGCACCGCGAGGCTGCCGACTTTGACAAGCAGACGCGTGGCGAGATTGAGACCGCGAATAAAGAGTACGAGGAGCGCGAGACCCAGGCGGTAGGCAAGCACGCCACCGACAAGGAGACGCTCGAGAAGAACCACGAGGAGTTGTTGGCCACCAAGAAGCAGGAGTTGGAAGATGCCAAGACTGGCCAGGAGACCGCAACCCAAGAGATTGAGGAGTTGCAGGAGAAAAAGGCCGACTTGGATAACAAGAACTCGGAGTTGGCGAGCAAAATTGAGGAGTTAACGGCGCAATTGAACACTGAGACCGACAAGTTGGACGACTTGAAGGGCCGCCACCAGGAGCACCAGGACGCCATTGCCGCGAATTTAGCCAAGAAGGAAGAGTTGGACGGCAATTTAGCCACCGTGCGTAAAAATATCGCCGAGAAGAAAGAGAAGCACAAGGGGTTGACGGCCGAGATTGGCGTGTTGGCCGGTGTGTTGGGTGCGTATGGCGCCAAGTTGGCAGCGTTGAACACGGACAAGGAGGACCGCACGGCACGGTTGGGCCAGGCCAAGGACAAGTTTGCGTCGTGGCAGGAGGAAAAGAGCAAGCTCGCCGAGGAGGTGGCACGCGATCACGAGCGTCAGCGGTTAGAGGCCACCCAGGCGTATGAGACGAGAAAGCACGAAGAGGCGTTGGAGAGACAGCGCGAAAAGGAGGAGAAGGAGAGGCTTGAGCAGGAGGAGAAGGAGAGGCTTGAGCAGGAGGAGAAGGAGAGGCTTGAGCAGGAAAGAATCGAGAAGGAGAGGCTTGAGCAGGAAAGAATCGAGAAGGAGAGGCTTGAGAAGGAAAGAATCGAGAAAGAGGAGAGGGAGGCCAAGGAAAAAGCCGAGAGAGAGGCGAAGGAGCAAGCAGAAAGAGAGGCGAAGGAGCAAGCAGAAAGAGAGGCGAAGGAAAAGGCTGAGCATGAGGCTAAAGAGAAGGAAGAGAAGGAAGCTGCCGCGGCCAAGGCCAAGGCAGAGAAGGAAGCTGCAGAAGCCAGGGCCAAGACCGAGAAGGAGATTCGGGAGAAGGACGCTGCCGCCACTGCTGCCGCCACCGCAGAGTCGAGCCATTTTTTAGGGAAGAGCAATGAGAGTGCTAGCACTGGAGCCATTCCTCACCACTCAAAGGAGGTCACGACTACTCCCCAGGAAGTGAAGCACAAGGATGCCAAGCCGGAAACTGTTGAGGAAGACAAGGAGAAGAAGCATCACAACTACGGTGGTGTGATTGCCGGTGCAGGTGCGGGGGTATTGGCGGGTGCGGCTGCCGGCATTGGTGCCGGCTTAGGCACTGCCGGTGGAGTTGGAAAGCAGGCTGCTGCCAGCGGGACCAATGCCTTGTCGTCTGTGGGTAATAGCGACAAGGACGTGGTCACGCCAGGCAGTGGCTCTGTCTCTGCTTCTGCTTCTGCTTCTGCTTCCGCAGCGCAGCCATCCAGCAATGGCAGCAACGGTATCCCCCTGCAGAACCGCTCCAACAGCTTGACGGAAAAGTTCAAGTCGTGGGGCAGAAAGGTGGCCAAGTCGAAGGAGGAGGTGCCCAAGAGCACCGGCGCTGCCACAACCAAGGCGAGCGACAAGCCCAAGACTAGCGCCAAGGATGTGGTCGCGGGTGCTTCTGGTGCCGGTGCCATTGCTGGTGCCGCTGACGCCGTGGCCGAAACCAAGGCCGGAACCAAGTCTGATGCTGTTGCTGCTGCTACCGCTGCCGACTCCCACGCCAAGCATGCCACCACCGGCACTGGCGCCACCACCGGCATCGATTCCGTCGAGGAGGTTTCTATCTACGAGTTGGTCTCCGACGCCGAGTTTGAGGCACACAAAAACCACCCGGACTACCTCGAGGTCACCGAGGAGCAGTTTGACCAGCATAAACAGTTGGAGAAGAAGTTGAAGTTGCTTGAAAAAGTAATCTAAGGTGTTCAGTCTTTTTTGACCTGACAATTGATTTTTTGGCCATTCCCACTCGTGTTTTGTTTTATGTTTGATTTTCCCATCTAGTTTTTTTCCCGTCCTTCGCTATTTGAGTTTTATACTTGCTGATTGTCTATGTAGTGTAGTTTATGTTTCTTTTTGATTGGCACTGGCGGCACTCTTTTGGCTCTATCTAGTCAAAAGTGATCTTCTTGTTGGAGGCAGGGACAATGGCCGCACTAGCTCTCTGGGCGTTGGCCAACGCCACCGACGACTTGGTTCGCTTGTTTGGCGCATCTCTCTCCCTGAACGCCCGCTTCTTGGGCTCACGCTGCTTGGGCTCCGTATTCTCCCTCACTGGCTGCTCTCTCTCTCTTGCGGTATCTCTTCTTTCCTGATAAGCTGGCTCTCTTTCCTGGTACACCCCACCAAACGACTCTATTACCCCGCCCTCGGGAACCTTCCTCTTAGGCGCGCGCTTAGACCGGTCTTCACCATACTCCAACCGCAAGGGCCGGTTAATCAAATTCTTGGCTAGCTTCGACGTCAATGCATTCGTGGCCCCAGCCTCATCCTTGAAATCCACAAACGCAAACCCCTTGCACTTGCCACTATCCTCAAAAGTGGCCATCCGGATGCGGACAATCTCACCACAGTGCCGGAAATGTTCCTCAAGATTATCCTCGGTGGTGTCAAACGACAAGTTGCCCACAAAGAGAATACGGCTGGGCGGGTTCTTCGAGATAGACGTGCCGGAGGTGCCCGAGGTTTCAGGTCTTCCCTCAAACGAGGTGGCGTCCTTGATGAGTAAGTTACGTCCGTTCAAGTTGGACTCCGAGAGAGCCACGATCGATTTGACCTGTTCGGGCGTTTGCACGTCCACATAGGCAAACCCCTTGAGCTTATTGTTCCTTCTGGGCAAGTTGATTCGCGTCATATTCTCCTCGACTACGGCGGGATCCATCTCCTTGGTCCGCAACGAGATAAAGCGCACAATATCCTCGCGACTGGTGTCAAAGGAAAGGTTGCCGATCCACACGCCATACTTGGACTTCTTTGATTTGGTGCCATCCTCGCCCTCGTTGCCACTGTCCCTTTCTGCTGTTTCGGGTTTGGGCACGGGGTGTTTCTTGGCGAGCTTTACCATATCCAACTTGCCTTTTTTCAAAAGACGCTGCTGTTTCTTGGAAAGAGGTACCGTGGCGTTGAGATCAATCTCAATCTCATCCGAGGGGGCAGCCTTATCCCCATTAGTCTCTTCTTCTTCTTCTTCTTCTTCTTCTTCTTCTTCCACCTCCTTTCTTTCCAGCTTTACCTTCCCCGCTGTACTCTTTTTCAACTTCTTCTCCTGTTTCCTCGCCTTCTTGTCATTCTTGGACTCCTTGGAGGTAGCGCTGGGTGCGCTGGCTTCGGTGTCAGACATTGCTTGTATACTCTGCTCTATCTCATCTCAAGAATTTTTATTTTCCACCTTTTTTTCGACTCCACCCTAATCGCAATGGCGCAAGTGTTGCAAAGATCAACCACTACACCTTACTTCTTTTTTCCCTTTGTTGCGCTTCATTACTCATACATTTACTTCTAATTATCGTCCATCATCTCCAGCCAGAGCCACTTGCGCCACATTTCTCCCGCCTCGAGAATGATATTGTCAATGAAATTCACCTTGTGCTTGCTGTCCATCGAGTCGTTGGAAATGATGATGCTGCTGGTGGGCGGCATGTCCACGGGGGATGAGAGCGGCGAAGTCGACGTCAGCGACGATGTGGACCCCGAGCTCGCGGTGTTCTTCCATTTTTGCTTGTACTTATACGACTTGGACGGCAACCGCGAGAGAAACTGCCGCACCTCGTGCTGGTCGAGCTCCACGAGAATATTCTCCTTCGACTTGAGCAACGAGAGAGAGATGAAAATCAACGCCACGTGCGGGTCTACCCGAGAAAACGGGATCGACAAGTGCGTGTCACTTTTGGTGGTGCTGGTGCTGCTGCTAGTACCAGTTGCGGTTCCCGTTGTCTCCGTGGTGTAGTTTTGTGCCACCTTTGACGGCATCGTGGGCGACCGCTCCAATACGGTTTTGGAGACGTGCAACTCATTGTTGAGCTCATTCACGAGGTCCTTGAACGAGTTGCGCCGGAAATCAGTGGTGAGATCGCCCTCCTCAACGCCGTCATCACCAGCAGAACTATCACCACCACCAATGCCCTTCCCATTGCCCCTACCCGCCTCTTCGGAGCTGACAGACCAAAAGATATCAGGGCCCAACTTCTCCAAGGTGTTGCGGTTGACATAGTTCAACTTCTCGTAGTAGTAGTTAAAGTTGCGTCTGGGGTTCATCAACCGCCACCCAAGCAAGTAGTCCCAAATGCGGCCGCGGTCGTACTTGGACCACACCTTGGCGCCGCAAAACTTGAGCCACCAGATCAACCATTCGTCGTCGAGACACCCAAACTTGGTCAAGATCTGCTCCTCGTGGAAAAACGCCGACACTTCCGGTAGGAGTTTGCGGAGACAGTAGATAAAGTACAGCACCCGCTCCTCGATGGTCCCACCAGTTAAGGGCAATGTCGTCTTATTCATCTTGGGCGGCAGAAGTGTCAGCGACAGCGAACGCAACAGCGCCAGTGTGTGTGACAGCATCAGTGCGTGCGAGTACGACCTCTCCTCCCCTGCACCAGGCTTCCTATCGTCTTCCTTCTTTTTCTTGTGGGGCTCGGGACAGTGCAACAATACCAACACCAACCGCTCGTACACGTCGTGGAACGACATGTTGCTGATTTTTTCATCGTGGTACAACAACTTGTCCATGTACTCGCTCAACCCAGGCACATTGTCAATGTAGTGCGAGTAGTCGTCCAACACGTTCGACACCAATTTATGTTCCTGTTGACCCGACCGGTCGCGGCCTACGAGCACCCACGGCGTCTTGGGGATGGGTGGAAACCACTCGGCGAGGTTCAACGCTATCCACGCCAACAGCTGGTCGTACTTGATGATCTTGCCCCACTTGAGCGTGAACTTGAGCACCGACAGCTCGAGGATGGAGATGATCTTCTGTTCAGTGGGGTCCACTTCGTACTTGGCATGCGAATACCGCAACCGCTGCATGTACTTGCCAATATCTTTTCTTATCCTCTGCTTGATGTCGTCGGTGGTGTCCGCCTGGCTCTGGCCCTTGGTGGTGGCTGCCTCGCTGTCGCTCGCGTCTTCGTTGTTGATGCTGCTGGCGCTGCTGCTGCTGGCGCTGTTGCTGGCGCTGGTGGCCGGCGATGCCGATGAGGATGTAGACACGTTGGCCACCACGGCCTCGTTGATAATATCACTGTCGGGCTGAATGAACGGGTTCAACACAAATGGGTGGTATTTCAATAGTATCGGCCACACCTTAAACCGCAAGAAAGGCGGTATGCCCTTTTGCCGCGCAATCAACGCAAGCCCGTGATGGTTCTTGGTGCTGAGGTACTCCTTGCACAAGTTGAAGATCTCCAAGTCGTAATTGAACGAGGGCTTGTGGTCGTCAAACTGTTTCAAGAGGGGGTCGTCGGATGGTGCGGTGCTGGCATGCTTCGCGGCGGCGGCAGCAGCAGATACTGCCCCCGGTATGGCCAACGGCGGGCGAGTGCTGATGGTCTTTGTCGGTTGTGATAGCGTGCATGATGAGGAGTAAGTGGACGAGGGTGAGGAGGGGAACGCCGCCGACGACGGCTTTCCTGTGGAGATGGGGCTCAAAGTCATGTCGTCTGTAACTGGCAACGGCAGGAAACAGCGGAGACGGTGAATGACAAGGTGGGAGGCGAGGTCCAAGAAATGTACCTGTGAAGGAGACGCGTAGTGAATGTGTAAAGTGGAGTCCTGTGTGTGTGGAGCAGATGGGTCTTGAAGAGAAGGAAACGATAGTCAGGCCGTGCCCAACAGGTCTGGAAATCAGGCTAACAATCAGACGACTGGATTTTGTCTCTCGTAACTGGGCGGGCAGGAAAGGCACGAGAAACAGAGGAGGAGAGGGAGAGAAGCAGAGGCAGGTAAAGCCAGAGAGAGAAAGAGAGAAAAGGAAAAGAAAATTTTTTTTGCATTGTTTTGCCCCTATAAAGTTTGGTACGCACACGCGGGCCCAACAAGGTGAAATTCCCGAGCTCAGCAAAGGTACTGCTGGCATGGGAATAATGGGGGGTGGGGGGAGCAAAAGCGCGGCTGTGGTAATAGCGAGCGCAAGTGCCACCAGGATCGGGAACACCTGTGGTTGTAGCTAGAAGACTGGCCCCGCTGGCCCCGCTGGCCCCGCTGGCCCTATACTTCTACTGTAACCCTGCTCTAACAAAATTTCTGGAAGTGATTTTTCAGAGGCTTTGGGCCAAAGATCGAAGAATGACCAAGGAAAAACCCCAATTTCTAGGAAAAGTCCAACATGCACGTGCGAGAAGCCACATTTAGGGCGGGCCAGCCTAAACAGCATCCAGCGGCCTCAAAGGATTCTCTCCAGTGCTTGCACCATAATATACCCATGTTGCATTCGTGTGTTCTCCTGTGCATGTAGTCATGTTGTAGTCTCGTGCCTTGCACATCCTTTTCTGAGCCTCAATTTCCGAGCAACGTTATGGCTTATGATAGCTCCGCACTACACATTTATAGGGAAAACACCCAACACAATGGACCACCGTTTGTATCGGGTCCCAGCAGAGTGGGAAACCATGGCTAGCACTGATTTAGTCACATCTCCTGTGTCCGAATGAAGCTTTCTTTTTTCCCCCAACACCAGTGAGATGATGGCTGAGAAATCTGGGCTTTGCTCGCCTCATCACGTTGAAAACAGTTGCACTGCACCATAGAGGAAGACCGTAAAAAAGCTTATTGCAATGGAGCCAAAAGCAACCCACTTTCCCAAAATGCAACCCCACGCCTGAAGGAGCAAGCATGGGCCGCAGAGGATACCATCGAAGGTTCTACGCGTTGCCACACACGTCTCCCCTCTCCCCCTCTCCCCCTCTCCTTCGCTGGGACGAGAAATCTTTCTGATGGGACAGCAGCAGCATATTTCCGAGAGAGTAGCAAACGTACGCGCTAAAGTCCGCAGACGAATATGAGGAAGAGAG
The DNA here is from genome assembly GCA_002094185.1 of Zhuliangozyma boniae. Taxonomy (NCBI): domain Eukaryota; kingdom Fungi; phylum Ascomycota; class Pichiomycetes; order Serinales; family Debaryomycetaceae; genus Zhuliangozyma; species Zhuliangozyma boniae. The sequence goes on from MXQC01000013.1 coordinate 85,955, forward strand.
CAGTTACACTAATATGAGCATTCCTCTTTTCTTTTTTTTCTATTGGTTCACGTACGCCCCCTTTTCTTTTCCTCCACCCTCCGGCTAGAGCCAGCAGAGCAGGCAGCCAACTGCGCTCTGGGGTTGGCTTCAGGGGGCCAACCAGCCACTGTGGTCTCCCCCCATCTTACAGGGCTTTGCGGGACTTTGCTAGAGACGACCATCCCCTTTTTGTGGGGAAGGAAAATCCCAGGTCTTCTGATAAAAGTTGCTCTCCTCCCCCTCTCTCCCACTGGTCTCTACATTGCTGGCGGTATGACCCACACTCGGCAATACCCACAGCTTCTCGAGAGCACCCAGTTTCAAGTGCAGGTGCAGACGCAGATGCAGCGGCGTCCCGCTCCCTCACAATCACTCGATTTTTTTAGAACAGGCAAAAAAAGATCGGTCCCGAGCTTTCCGCAACAATAGTGCATACAATAGAGAACGCGCTCATTCATTTTTTACGGCCGAGAGATGACGGTGGTGCTTTTTTTGACGCACCGGCCGAAAGTCCTTCTGGGGGGGGGAAGCTAGTTAAAATAGGTTAAAAAGAACACAGGGTGCATGATGCTTGCGACTCGCTTCTAATTATATAAAAGCGAATCTGCTCCTAGAAACTCGGCTTGTCTCTATTCCTTACCCCACCATCTTGCTGGTTACCATCACAAAAGGATACACACACCTACTCCACATTTTCCCTCACTGCCAAGTATCTTCCCAAAGAAAGCAGCGTCAAGCTATCCTCCGTGTGTGGTACTACATCTTTTGCCCCCTGCAAAGAAAAACCGCCTAGTCCTCAACCCCATGTTCTCCACCAAGTCTCCATGAACACACCAATATGACAATCTTCCAATCGATAAAGAACTTGACCTCATCCACTGAGTCCAAGATCAAGAATGGTATGCGAGACAAAGAAAGCATCCAGGGTTTCGCCTTCGGGGTTATCGCTCTTTTACTAACTATCCTACAGCCACCAACACCGAGCCATTGGGTCCGTACAACCACGAGCTTATCGAGCTCGCCAGTCTCACCCACAGTCGCAAACACTTGTCTGTAATCACATCCATCCTCGGCAAGCGTCTCAAACCCCTCGTGCCCACGCCCACGCCCACACCCGAAGTCTCCACATGTACCAGCGACGATGAAGAGACCAACAGCGGGAGCAGGAAATTGCTCCGGCGCAGCACCTCGCTCTCCCCCACGGATCAGAAACCACCGAGCACCAGCACCAGCACCGGTGGTGGCGCCCCCAAACGGTCAAACACCATGCCCGCCCCCTCGCACTCGCGGCAGAAACTCGACAGTAAGGCATGTCTCAGTTTGCTCAAGACCCTCACTGTGATCCTCTACTTGGTGCAGAACGGGTCTCTGAAGTTTGGCGACTGGCTCCACGAAAACTATCGCGAGTTGATCAGGCCGTTGTCGAAACAAGCGTACCCGCTGACGTACAAGGAGTCCATTCGGTTCAAGGTGTCCAAGGTCGTCCAGTTGATGGAGGACAGCGCCAGCTTGAACAACTACCGCGTCAATATCCACAAGTTGCGCACCGACATGCTTGTACCGGGAGTCAAGCGCACATCCTTGGACGGCGTCGACATGTTGCGCGTAGAAGAACAGCCACAACAACCACAGCAACAGAACCTCCATACCCACCACAACAGTAATGTCCACTACCCAGGGCACCGCCTGCACTCGTTACACCGCCAGCACTCGGCGTTCACCATGCACCTACCCCACTCGCCCCCGCCCTCGTGCGCACACTCCCACTCGCAGCTGATGTCGCCGCTACTGCGGCTGCAGACGCTGCTGAGACAACTCCTGCCGCACGACTGCCACGACGAGCTTTGCAAACTACGGTCAATCGGCGAGGAGTCAAACTATACTTTGGCATCGTCAGGCTGCGACCGGGTCAGCAGCGGCGCGTCACAGGCTACCGTCAAGACATTGCCACCACAAGCGACGGCATCCGCCATCTCCAACCCCCACCTGCTCTCCCCAATATTCAACTAGCGGCAGACTGCTCGGAAGCAATGTGTTGCCCAATGAACTACGATCTATTCCACCCCATCCATCTCTTCTTTTTTCGTCGCCTCCTCTCCGGATTCGAGAGATGATTCGTCTATCGGTTTCTCTTCTTGACCAGTGTGCATGGCATAGACGTTTCAATGCTCTACGCGAGGTCATTTATTTATACAATATCACATATTCATGGCATGCACACTGATGCGCCGATCGTAGCTGTTGACAACCAACCCGGTGGCAAGCGGTGACGCTAGGCGTCACTGCTGGTGCGGCCATGCATAAACCATAAACCAGGAACCAGAAACCAGAAATCATAAATCCCGCAAAAACCAAGAAACAAACCAAGGAAACAGGGCAGAAATAGGAGGCGGATGCTACATCTCATCGCGCCCCAGTGTCGCACTTACCAGGAAAGTGTGTCATTAAGAGAAAAAAATTTTCACCCTGTGCGTCACGTTATGGCATTTTGCGACACATATGAGGGCTGGGAGAGATGGACAAAGAGGAAGAAAGAGGCACAAACTTCGGACCTTTACCTGCGGCGATGCTTTGATGTTACTGTTACACTTTCTGAGGTACAGCTTGTTTTTCTTTCCTTATCGACCCACTCCATCCTAACATCGACGGCATTACACAAAACGAGGGCCACCAACACCAAACACCAACAAATACACACCAGGACCAACTGTAAACTGCAAGTCTGCTTGTGCTTAGTTGATGCAATATATAGGGGGAGCCACCCACGAAATGTGTACTCGTGTCCCTTCCCTCGAGACCACTGCCCTTGCTTGTTTACATCCCCATTCAGGAAATGCCACCGCCTCTCTTTTTTTTCTAGTCACGAGGTTTGCGTGGCAGACGCTGTGGTTATCGTTGCCTCTGTGAATTTCTTTTTTTTCTTTCTTTCTCGTTCTTTGTTTCTAAAATAGGGGGTGGAGGGGCAGTACAACGAAAAGGTGGTGGTCGTGCATTTTGCCCGCACTGTGCCGTCGACGAGTATAAAAAGGGGAGGAAATTGTTGCCACCCGCCAGCACGTTTCCCACTCCTTCCCCCTTCTCCTTTATTCCAGCACAAGCAACTCACAACACAACAACAGCTTTACACATATAATACAACCATGCAGATTTTCGTCAAGACTTTGACCGGCAAGACCATCACTTTGGAAGTTGAGTCTTCTGACACTATTGACAATGTCAAGAGCAAGATCCAGGACAAGGAGGGCATTCCACCCGACCAGCAGAGATTAATTTTTGCCGGTAAGCAGTTGGAAGATGGCAGAACCTTGTCTGACTACAACATCCAGAAGGAGTCCACCTTGCACTTGGTGTTGAGATTGAGAGGTGGTATGCAGATCTTTGTCAAGACTTTGACCGGCAAGACCATCACTTTGGAAGTTGAGTCTTCTGACACTATTGACAATGTCAAGAGCAAGATCCAGGACAAGGAGGGCATTCCACCCGACCAGCAGAGATTAATTTTTGCCGGTAAGCAGTTGGAAGATGGCAGAACCTTGTCTGACTACAACATCCAGAAGGAGTCCACCTTGCACTTGGTGTTGAGATTGAGAGGTGGCAACTAAACCATTCCCTCACTCCTTTCTGAGATGAGCTGCATGGGGTGTTTTCAGCTATAAAGTGTATAATGTTTTATTGAATAGGCTCAAATGACACCGCATGTGAACGCTAACAACCAACTCTATTTTCCTCTACTCTTTATTTAACTCTGTCAACACAACGTTGGATGTCTCCATTTTGGCAAGTGCATCGAGCGTACTTTTCACTTCGCTACTAGCCAGCCCCACACTGCTCAGCAACCGCTTGGACAAGCGTATAAACTGGACCTTGACGTTCTCAATGGCGTCGCGCTGCAAGCAAATGGAAGCGAGCAAGCGCCACGTCTGCACCATAACCAGCACGTCCACCTCGCCCACCTTGTGCGCCTCCACAAGCGCATCAAGCACGGCCCGGAAGATCTCCGTCGCCTTCAACTGCGAGCGCCAAGTGTTGACAATCCGGGACTGGAACACCCGCTCGAGTTCGCCAAACGTAAACTTGTACAACCCAAAGTTCACGTCCGGATGTGTATAAAAGGCGGTGGCCAAGCTCAGCAAGAGCACCAACCGTTTCTCCTCCAACTCAATATTCTCCTTCACGCTGAGCTGCTTGGCGGTCGCATCCTCCATTTCGTCGTCGCTGTCGCTATTGTCATCACCATCACTATCATACCTATCGCTGAGAACTTTCCCCATAACTTCAATGTACACGTCCACCGCCTCGTCGTCTTCATGGAAGGTGTGAATGTACTTGCCCACACTGACAATGGCGCGGCGCTGGTACTCCTTGTTTCTCCGCTTCGCCTCTGTCACCACAGTCCTGCTGATATCCGCGTAGATGTCCTTGTGGTGGTGCACGTACGACTTGGCCATAGTGGCAAACGATACGAGCGAGCCAAATACAAGCTCCTTGCCGTCCCACGATTTGCCCCTGTTCGACTCCACGAGCAATAGCAAGATCTCATGCACAATCTGGGGCGAGAACTGGGTCAAGTTGTCAACCACGGTACACATGTCGGACAACGCCTGCGCGAGCGTCTTGCGCACGGCAAACTCGTTCGACTTAAGGTACCGCTTGACAAAGTCGATGATCTCCACGAGGTACAATTTCACCGCCGACGTGCCGCCGCTGGTGCTCTCTGTCCACTCGCGTTCAAAGTTGGCGGCCGCCTGCTTGTTGGAGTCAAACTGTCCAATGTATGCCAAAGGCAAGAACGCGGCCGCCACAGCTTGGAACTTGTCGCCCGCGTACTTGGACACGCACTCACTGGCCATGGATGCGCGCACACGCATGCGCTCGTCGCCCGCCTCATTGCTCTCAAAGTACATTTTGGTGATCCTGCGCGCGTACTTGATCACGGAATCCGTACTAGCTACGCGGCAAAGGTACCCCAGCGCCGCAGCGTAGCTGCCAGCAATGGTATCGTTGCGGTCCTTGATCTGGCTCAGGGCAATGTCCAACAACTTGTCGCCATACGGCTTGATTGTCTCGTAGTGGTCCATGATCAACGACACCAACACGCGCGACCCACTGACCTTCGACGGCAAGCCCACGCTCTTTTTGATAGACCGTTCCAATCGGATCACAAACTCCGGCAACGTGCTGCTGTCTAACTGGTGCAACAATTTCTCGACCGCGTCCATCAAGGGCGAGCTGCCCACGCTTTTTAAGCGCTTCGCGTCCATCTCGTTGCTGTCGACATTGTACTTACTGGCATTCAACATCAAGTAGTTGACCACTTCGGGCTCTAAGCTCGAAAACAAGTTGATAAAGTTCTCAATAAGCTCAGGCATGTATTGCTTCATGGCAGCGTTGTCGGATTTGCACAACTTCAACAACGTCGCCAAAGCAAAATCCCGCACTTCCTGCGAGTCCGAGAGCAAACCCTTGGGCCCGAGAAAGAAGGGAATCAAGAACTTGAGCGTCTCCGAAATGGACGCCGTTTTGTTGTGTTCCAACATCCGCGTTAAGTTATTGGCCAACGTCTTGGTTAGCTTAGTGCCCTCTTTGCGCACGCTTTCCTTGATATCGTCTATGATCCGGAAACTCATAGTCCAGATATCTTCGAGTCGCGACTCGTACTGCTCCAATTCTACCGTCTGCAACAAGTCCACCAATGCCGCCGTACTCGCCTGGCGCGTGCGCCATTCTTTCTTGCTCATACTGGTCAACAACTCGGCCAAGATCTTGGCGAAGTTCGCCTGGATAGCCCGCGGCGTGTCCTTGACAAGCGCATTCCAGATGGCATTCATCGACTGCGACACCCCTGTGTTGGGGTCGTACCGGTACCGAAAGAGCTTGGGGATCAATCGGTCCGCAAGGCTCTGGTTGGTGGCTAACAACCTATCCAAGGACGATTGCGACAAGATGGACTCGAGTCCGTATGCGATCCCTTTACGCGACGACCACAAGCTCGAAGATTTGGCAAGTGACATGAACTTGTACACCAAGCTGGGGTCGCCCACGTCTTGGGCAAGGCTCAATACATCCTTATACGTCGACACCGACCCTTCGTTGGTCTTGAGCAAGTCGGGCTCAAACAACTGGGTGTCGTGCTCGACGCTGCCAGAAGTGAATGATGCGGTGTTGGTACTCGTGAATGACTTGAGCAATGACTTGACAAGCGTGTCCTTAAGCTCGACGTCGCCCATCTCGTACACCAACCCCAACCCGCGCGACGCCGACTCTTGGATCAACTCGTCGCGGTCGGCTAAGAACCGCATAAACGCCACATGCATCTCCAGCGCTCTGGCTCTGATGGCATCCAGCCGGCTGCAGTACTGAGCAAATGCCAAAAGCCAGATACACCCCGCGCGGCGCAAGGACGGCTTGGTGTGCTGGCACGCAGCCAACACCGCATCCAAAACAACCGGCACGCGCAAAGCACCCATCCCAGTATCCACACCTCTAGGAGTCTCTCCCGGTATGTCCAACTGCCGGTTTAAGAGCTTCGACTCCCACCCGGCGCTCGCCAACACGAGCGCCTCGCTGGAGGTAAACACATACTCAATCTGCTTGGACACGTGAGTGTCGTAGATGATCTGCTCGTCCTTGGTCAACTCATCGGCACCTGGTAAGTCCATATCCGACTCAGGGGCTGGTACCAATGCCAAGTAGCCCAACGCCAACACCGACCGCTCGTCAATCTTTTGCACACGTGCACGTATCACCCCACGGAACTTACTGGCAGCCGCCACCGTGCTTGCATTTGCTGACAATGCGCCAAACATGGCCAACTGCGAGATCCCATCGAGAGCTTTGTAGTATGAGTTGGCGTCGCCCAACATCTGCTCAAGCTCGTGCAAGAGCGCCTGCAAAGTGGTGGCAGGCACTACCTCATCTCCACGACCGCGCAAGAATAGCCGCGACACCAAGTAGCACGCGGCAAGCACCTTGCCCCTGCCCTTGCCCAGGTTCGCGTTTTGTGTCAAAAACTGCTTGAGCAAAGAGCGTACGTAGTCGGTGCCATTATCAGGATGGCTGGCAATGATGCCGATGGCACAACAAATCTGACTAAGCGACACATCGTCCACCGCCCTGGCATCAATCAAGTCCACAAAGTCGGTGATCCGCAGGGCCATCATTGACACCGCGGGAGAAGACGCAAACGAGAGGAGCCGCGCAAACACATCGCCGTACACCGTGCTCAGGGAAATGGGCCGCGCATTAGTGTACTGTCCAAGCAACGCGTCCACACAGAGGGACAACAACTTGTACACGTCCTCCTGGATATCAGGCGCTGCCATCCTCTCCACTACCAACCGCCGGACTGTGTCATTCATCTCCACGGCTTTTTCAAGCCGCACCAGCCAATCCTGGTCGGGAACCACCACCGTCTCCTTCCCCTCAATGGCTTCCATCACCAACACTTGCTCGGCAAAGGAGACCGCCCGCGGAAGCGCCAGGAAAATGGTGAACCCAAGAGCCGCCTTTTGTGCTGTCTGCATTTCTTGCGTGAGCGTGTCCACATACGACTGGAAGGTGGGAAACTTCACTTTTGACTCCTGGCCAAGCAAGTACGCTGTCGACTTGAACTCGGTGGTGTTGTTTGCCTGCAGAAGATTGAACCAGTGCGGGTGCAACCCGTTTTGCGCCTCCTCAATTGTCTCGAGCGAGTTGTCCTTGGCCGTGCCCAACACCGCCAAGTACCGTGCCGTCGCATCCTCAAATAGGAATGCTGCATTTACGCACTTTATGGCGGCGTACCGCGTCGAGATGGTGTTGGCGTTGTTGCTGCCAGTGGCGAGATACTTGCGCGCCAACTCTTTGAGCAGCTGTTTGTGCAGAGCCGACAACTGTCGGAAATGCACCGTCAATCCAGACACCGCATCCTGGATAGCCACGCGCAATTCCGGCGTGTCGCCGCTAAGGGACTCAAAGAGGAAATCGACGTACGACCAGTCGTCACTAATGATCCGCGGGTTGGCCTTGAGAATGTCGCCCAACGCTTGGTACTTGGCCTCCCGATCCTTGACCCTGGCCAGGTAGTTGGCAACCACGGCTCCACCACCACTACCACCACTACCGGACGTTTCCATGCTGGGCCACCCTTCGGCGATGATGCTGTTCCGCAACTGCTGAGCAATCTCGGTATTGTATTTTTCAAGATCGCGATTGGCCTCAGAAGCCTTGCCCAACCATCCGATAAACTCCACCGCCTGCTGCCGCAACCGCAGATTGGGCGATTCAAGCGCTGTGGTGGAAATCTTGGTGATCTCGGGGTGTGCACGCGCCGCGTTGCTCTTCAGCAACACCTGGAGGATGCGCAACTGGAGGGCCGAGTCCACAGGTGGCGCCTTGGTGCCCAAAAAGAGGCCGGCAATGTGACTGATAAGAGGCTCGCCGCCATATACCCGTACCAGGTCAAAGTCCACACCCAACTTCTTGAACGCCACCTCGTACGGATCATTGATGGAGGAGGAAGGGTCGGCCGCAGCCACAAGGAATGGCAACGCCAACTGCGGTGCCGCCACACTTGACTTCAAAAACTCAAGCAAGTTCTGCTTCACACGCAAGATGTCATCACGTGTGTTGTACGCCACTCCTGCGCTGGTAGTGAAAAAGGCATTGTCATCGAGCGTCAACCCTGGCGTGGCCTTGCCCACTGACCCCGGCAACAACAACAAGAACTTACTGATGATGAGCGCCAAGTACGCTTCGGTCTCTGGAGTAGAGTCGAATCGGAACGCCAGGCGCAACTGGTCATACTCGTCGGAGCCCTTCATGGGCGCCTTCCACCCCACCAACAACTTGCACAACACGTTAAACATACGCGCAGCAATGGCGGGGGAGTATGTGTGCATGCCCTCGACCACCAGCGGCACGAGCGCGTGCTTCTCCTCGCTAGTAAGCCGGTCCACACCCCGCGAAATAAACAACGTCGAGTAGAGCTGGACCTGGCTTGCGTCGAGTCCAATAGTAACCAGCGGCCGCTTCACCTGTTTCACCAAGGCCTCTACGGGCAACTTGATCTCGCGTGCGGCCGTGATTCGGGGGATGACATGCTGCACGATTTTCAACACCGCCTGCCGCACCAGCCCGTGGGAACTCGCCAACTTGAGCAACACCGGCGCTAAGTACGTGTTCAACGCCTGCTCAAACGCACCATCAGTCTCGGCCAACGCAATTCTAAGCTCCACCTTGTTGAGCAAACTCAATTCTTGATCTGCCATGGCGGATATTTTGTCGTGTAATGTGGTTGTCTTGTGTGTCTTGTCTGTTGTGTGGTTGTCTCAAAAAAAGTGGCAAAAAACCTCGTCTTTTCCTTTACCGCCCACTTTTCTCGCCTCCCCCATCCACTTTGCCATCCTGCCCAGAACACTAAATGGCTGCATTCTTTCTATTTGCCCTATGTATTCTTGTATTCTCGGAGAATAACGGGGACCGAGGATGGAGGCAACGCCCCCACCTCAGTGACAACCTTGTTGATATACTCGGGCGGCGTCAAGTCGTACAAGATGTTCAAGATGTTCAAGGTGGGAAACTCCTTCCAGTTGCGCAACGGCGCCGCGTCGTTGTCCTCAACTGCGACAGCCGCCGCCGCCGCAGACTCTTCTACGGTCGCCTTGCCCTTGCTCTGCTTGCTCCTATTGGTGTTGCTGTCGCCACCACTACCCGTAACGCCCTCCTTCAGCTGAATAAACTGTTCCAACGCAAACGACCTCTTTTGCGGCGGCTTCTTCGAGTTGATGTCTGTGACGAGATCCTCACAGTCGCCGAGCTCATTGGTGGTCACCGAGTCCAACTGCACCTTGTCGGAAAACTTGATCGACTCGCAGCACGTTAACACGGGGATGTTTCTCGTGTGGCACATCATGGCAATCAAGGCGGTGCCCACGCGCGAGTAGAGCCGGCCATTAGAGAGCATGGCGTGCGCGCCCAACAACACACAGTCCACGTCTGCCAATAACGTCGACGACAACGAGTTGAGCAACGCATACTGCACGCTGATGTGGCTCTGGGTAATGGGGATCCGCACGTGGCCGCGGCTGCTGACACTTTCCAAGCCGCTGACACTGGTGTTGGCACTAACATCAGCACCGGCATTCGCTTGGGCACTGGCACCCCTCTCCATGCTCGTGCGCACCAAGTTGCGCAACAACTTCTTGCCCTCAAACAACGGCCGCGAGTCAACAATGATCAAGTTGAACTTCTTGCCCTGCTCCACCGCGCAGTACTGGAACAACTCCTCCAACACCTGCGAGTGGCCATACGTCAATATCGTCGACCCGTCGGTGATGTGCTGCGACGCCGTCTCCACAATCACGCTGTCGCTCAACTCTATCTTCTCGCGCACAAAGTCGTCGATCTTCTGGCATAACGCCGCCTTGGCCTCACGTTCACCAGTATCGATGGAAATGTGCGAAATCTCCTGCTTTAACCACCTGATAGCGTTGCCCATGGAAACGCTCAACGGCCGTCCCGTCTTCAAGTACTCGATCTGGTGCGACAAGTGGCCCGTCAAATGCCGCGTCAACGTGGTGTTCTCCGGGGTCTGGTAGTCGCCAATGACCGCCTTGAATGCCTGCAACATGCTCCGCAACCGCGCCGTCGATCCCACTATGCTGTAGCTCGAGTACTTGAGCGTCAACGAGAGCACGGCAGGATGCACAATATGCGAGATAGTGGGCGACGAGGCGTTCCGCTGCTCGCGCGTCTCCAAGTGGCCAAAGGCGTGGGGCACCCGCCGCTCGTCTTTGATCAATGTCTGGTCCAACTGTTTCTTGAGGTTGGTTACCGACTGCTGCTGCTGCTGTTGCTGCTGCTGTGCCTTCTTGACAATCTTTTGTTCTGCAATCTTCTGCTGCTGCTCCGGGGTGATGCCACTGGCCTCCTTCTGCGCCGCTCGCTTGGCCGCTTTTTCCTTCTTTTTCAACTCCTTCAATTCCTTGTTAGAGAGCTGCTTCTCGCCGGCGGGAGCGGGTGCAGCAACTTTTATGGCAGCAGGGGCTGTCCCATCCTTAGCATCTTTCACACCATTGATGTTCTTGTTCTCTTTTTCTGACATGGTGCAATGATCACAATTGTGAGCTAGGTCTGGATGGTCTTTGCTACGCCTGTTGTGATTCACGGCTTCAGCTACACCATTAAAATTTTTCTCTTCTTCTGTTCTCTCTGTAGGCGTACAAAAAAAAGTCGTGCGATTACGGTGCCATACTGGTCTATGTATGTTCATACCCCCTCGGGCATCTTGCCAAACGCGCCCCTCTTCTTGGTGGTGTCGTACAACCGGACAATCTTGTCCTGGTCCTGGCCCTCAACCTGGGAAAACGCAAACCCTCTTTGCTTCTTGATCCGCTGCACCTGCCTCACCTTGCGGATCGCCTTCTGGAACTGCTCCATCCGGGGCCGGTAGTCCTGGATGTTATACTTTTGGATCTCTTGCACGTAGTGGTAACTCTCGGGGATGTAGCTGCGTTTGTAGAACTTCCACGCAAAGTCCCGCAAGAGACATAACGCCGACACCCCAAACACCATAGCCCAGAACACGATCGAAGGGTACGTGGCGCGCAACACGCCCAAGTACTCGGTAGACACGTTGATCTTGGGCGCCACGATGGAGTAAACGGGGAACCACGCAAGCCAGAACAAGAACGACCCAGGAATGGCAATCAACGTGAACTTGGTCCACATAGTCACCACCAACGCCGCTTTGCCCAACGCCGTCAACGTGCACGTGGTGTACACTGCCACGCCCCATGACCAATTGTCGGTAACCAATCCGGTGGCAAGCACGTTGCCGTACCGGTAGATAAAGATCGAGCACAAAAAGATCACCGCCGAGTGGAAGAACCCGTTGATGATCCAGCTCCAGAACACAGGCACGTTGAAAAACTTGCGCTGCTGGCCCAACTGGTACAACTGCGGGTACTTGTCCAACAACCGTGCGCTAACAAACTGATCAAACACCCCGAGCACAAACGGCGGGAACACCGTGAAGAACACATTGTAAAACGTCAACGTCCACGACTCGGCAATGGACTGGCCCGAGAACCCGTTGGCAAACACAAACCAAAACTGCGTCATGTAAAGCGTGATGTTCTTGTAGAACGAGTAGAGGATGGCGTTAGAGATGCGCTGGTACGACCACGCCCCGTGCACAAGCAAGAGCTTCTTCAAGTACTTGAACTGGCCGATCGACACGTCGGCACTCCGTGCCGCCTGCATGCCCTCCATGCCGCTGATGCCCACACCCACATGCGCTGCCTGGATCATCGACACGTCATTGGCGCCATCGCCAATGGCGAGCAACAACGACAGTTTCCGTTTCCGCTTCACCATCTTGACCACAAGGGCTTTCTGCAAGGGCGAGACACGACAGCAGATGACGGCGCGGCACCGCGTGCCCAACTCAATGAACAAGTCATCCAAGTCAGGCTCGAGTGCAAACCCCAAGGAGTGCCCGTCAATGATCAACGCTAGCGACGACTCAAGCGAGGCGCCATCCTCATCAAACTGGTGCTCTTGGATGGCTGTGAGCTTTTCCTGGAGGTTCAACCGCGTGTTCTGCTTGGTTTCCTCGTTGATGATCAAGAGGTTCATATCCTCGCTCAACAACTTGCACGACATCCCAATGTTGATGGCTGTCTCTTGGCGGTCGCCTGTTAAGACCCAGATCTTGATTCCAGCCTGCTGCAACGTGTGAATGGTTTCGGGTACACCTTCCTGCAACTTGTCTTCAATGGCGGTGGCCCCAAGCAAGAACAAGTCCTTCTCAATCAACTCGGCCGCGGCATCTAACTTGTCGCCCCGGTTGTCCAAGGAAGTCGACGCGTCGTAGTACACCTGGGACCAGGTGCTGTACTCCTCGTCCGACACAATGCGGCTTGCAATGCACAACGTACGCAACCCTTCGGCGGCAAAATCTTCCAAGTGTCTGAGAGTAGCATCCACAAATGGCTGTGGCTCATCCTGAGAGAGCCGCTCGAGAATCACCGTGTCGGCACCTTTACAGAACAAGCGAATCACGCCATCGGGACACCGAAAAATCGCCGACATTCTCTTTCGTGTCGAGTTGAACTCGCAGATGTTGAGCAACCCATAGTCGGACCGCGATCCCGTGGCCTCATTCTCGATGGTCACGCTCTTGGGGCGCCGAATAATAAACTTGTACCCCAAATCCGCGGCCCCCTGCACGAGCGCGCCCTCATCGGGAGATGCCGCCTGGTACTTCACTTCAGTGCCGTTTACTTCGGGGATGACGGTGTGACACGTGCTCAACAACGTCAAAAACTCGTTGATGATGGCTGACTGCTGCGAGCTGGTGTTGCGCAAGTCTGCATACAAGTCTTCAAATGTGTGGTACCCAATCTCGATGCCATCAATCACCTGTGCATGCCCATCCTCGGGGATTTCCTCGATATAGCACCGGCCGCCAATCGAGACAGATTTGAACTCCATCACGTTCCGCGTCAACGTACCCGTCTTATCGCTGAAAATATAGTCGATCTGGCCCAACTCCTCCACCAACGACGATGTACGCACCCCCGTGGGCGTGTCAGACTCCTCATAGTACATGTCCAAGTCGCTGCCAATCATAAACGCCTGGTAGTACTTGATCAATTCCACGGTCACGAAAAGCGAGATGGGCACCAAGTTTGAAAACAAGATCCAGTACGTCAACAAGTCCTGGAAAAACAACCGTGCCATCGAGATGCCGTCCAAGTGCAAGTACCCCAAGTCGTCCCACGCCACCTTGGTCTTGATCACATTGCCGATGGACGAGACCAACGCTAACACGATCAACACGCTGAAAAGGGCAATGATCTGCAAGTTGATAATGCGCTCGACATCCGTGCGCTTGATGGGGGTGGCAGTGGCGTTACGCATCAACTTGGTCTCATGGCCTGTGAAAATCACCACCCCATTGATCCACTGGGTGTTGCGCAACGTTGCACCTCGCAACAAGAGCTGCTCGGGAGAAAGGGGGATGACCCCGGTTCCGTGGCCGCCACCAGACCGAAAGTTCTTCAAGTTCCCTTCGTACGTGTATAACGACGAGTTGGGCTGCTCCGACACAATCTCGGACTGCGATAAGTCGTTCACCAAGTCGCGCGGGTTGAGCAAATACGCTGTCTCCGTCTTGGCCTGCTTAATCTTCAAGTTGGTTTCGCCGTCCAAATTGGCTGTCTCGATGTAGCATAACCCCTCGGGCTCCGACGAGCTCAACAACACCAAGTCGGCCGGAAACGGTTCTTCGTTGAGTACTTGTACCACGTCACCCACCTGCACCTTGATCCATTTTTTGAGCACGAAGTTGCCCGTGGCGGGGTCGAGCACGTGCACCCTGGTGTTGTTCAACTCCTTATCGGCATTAGCGCGCTTGACATCCTCGGCAATCTCCTTAATCGCGGCCACGAGCAACACCACAATCAAGGTACCGATGGTGGTATATCGGTTTGTCGGGGACACGTGCGGCACCTGCTGGATGATCGATGTGAAAAGGAAGAACAAGTTGGCGTACTTGCTAAACTGTTCAAATAGGAACTTGGGCAAAAAAGTGGCAAAGTTGTACTTAGTGGTGGAGATGTAGTTGCCGTAGTACCGAAAGGATGCGTTCATAGCGTGATTCATGATATAGATTTGACGCGGCTCAGTGGATGCGGGGGTGCTGGCGCCGACAGGCTTGCCGGTGAACTTGCTCTTGATGCGGGAGAACATGTGTGTAATGTCAAAGTCGCGCGGCTTATCCGCGGCACCACTCATGTCTATGTAATCGTTGTTGCCAAAGAGAGGACTCATGGTGCGGTGGCGCGGACCGTCGTGTGGACCACCACCAGGGCTGGAACCAGCTCCGTTGGCAGCGGCTGCAGCACCCGCAGCACCACTTCTCCCCAATAACAACTCTTGTCGCACGTGCGCCGACGAGGTCGCAGTGTATGCAGACTGATTGGTGTGAGTAAAGTCGTCATCTGCCTCGCCTTCCTCCTCGTCGTCGGAAATGACAAAGTGGTCGTCAAACGGATCTTGTCGCGCAGGACGGGGCGCAGGTGGGTAAACGTGGTTGGGGTCAAAGTCGGCGTACGGATTGGACTCCAAGTCCATATCTATGAGATTTTGTGCATCTTCGGCAAACGGGTTCGCCCCTTTGCTCGGTCTCGACATGGCGTGAGTGGTATAGCCTTATTCCCTCAATATGTTACAGCTCAAGCCTTTAAGTGGTGTACTTTCGGTATATGTTTTTTTTTCCTTCTTTGGCGAGAGGGAAAATGTAAATGCGTGTCACCTTGCAGTGTCGCGGAAACAAGTGTCGCATTTTTTTTGGTCCAACTCTTTACTGCTGACTCATATACGGCCAGAACATTTCTACTTTTTTTTTCATCACTTCCTTCTACACCACATGACTTCCTCAGGAGAAACCATCGCCAGGGCGGCTAATGCCGCGTTTGCATCGCTCAAAACACTTTCCAATAGCCAGCGCTCTACTGCTTTGCAGCAGATCCACGACGCCTTAGCCACGCACAAGGCTGATGTGCTCAGGGCCAACAAGGTGGACATGGACACCGCCAAGGAGCACAGCCTATCATCGTCCTTGATCAAGCGGCTCGACTTGTCGAACCCCGGAAAGTACGATGCCATGTTGCAGGGCATCCTCGACGTTGCAAACCTTCCCGATCCCGTGGGCAAGGTTACTTTGGCACGCAAATTGGACGAGGGCCTCAACTTGTACCGCGTGACAGCGCCCATCGGCGTGTTGTTGATTATCTTTGAGAGCCGGCCCGAGGTCATTGCCAACATCACCGCGTTGGCGATCAAGTCGGGCAACTCAGCCATCCTCAAGGGCGGCAAGGAGTCGTACCAGACGTTCAAGATTATGAGCGAGATTGTCAATGCCGCGTTGCGCGAGCACACGGCCGTGCCCGCGGACGCCATCCAATTGATCCAGTCGCGCGAGGACGTGGCCGACTTGCTCTCTCAGGACAAGTACATCGACTTGGTGATTCCCAGGGGGTCCAACGAGTTGGTGCGCAACATCAAGTCCAATACCAAGATCCCCGTGTTGGGCCACGCCGACGGGATTTGTTCTATCTTTGTGGACGAGCACTTTGACATAGCCAAGGCCAAGCGGATTGTGGTGGACTCCAAAACCAACTACCCCGCGGGGTGCAATGCCGTGGAGCAGTTGCTCATCCACAAACTGATTTCCAAAGAGAAGGTGGTGGAGCTCTTGCGGGCATTGGTGGACGCGAAGGTGACGCTCCACGTGACCCCTGAAGTAAAGCAGCTAATCTCCACAACTTTCGGCGATTATGTCCAGGATGCGGCGCCCGACGCCTTTGACAAGGAATACCTCTCGTTTGACATTTCCGTGGCCCTTGTGGCTGATGTGGATGCCGCGATCAGGCACGTCAACGAGCACTCGTCGAAGCATACCGACTGCATTGTGACCGAAGACAAGTCCCGTGCTGACAAGTTCTTACAGAGTATCGACTCTGCGGGAATCTACTGGAACGCATCCACGCGATTTGCCGACGGGTTCCGGTACGGGTTCGGCACCGAAGTGGGCATCAGCACCAACAAGATCCACGCGCGCGGGCCCGTGGGACTCGAGGGGTTGATGAGCTACCAGTACCAATTGAAGGGTGACGGCCACGTCGTGGGCGAGTACGTTGGCGGCGGCGGCACCAAGCTCTTTGTGCATGAAGACATTAAGGAGTAGCTTACACTGTAAGAATATGTAAGAAAAAAGAACGGCACAACAGAGAAAGACCCTGGTTATTGTAGCACCGCTTCCTTAAACTCATCGTAGTCACGGGGTGGGTAGTCCGGGAAGTAGTTTATAATCCGGTCGACGTACTGCCACCGGTTATCCCTGGGTGGCGTTGAGGGCGCGGGCACGAGATCCAATTCGCTCCACTGCTTGAGCGAGAAAAAGTCCGTGAGGGTCTTGATCCAGGTCATGCGCATATCGATGGTGGCCAAATCGTCCTGGGCGAGCTTCATCTCGCGCAAGCGCGTGCGTACCATGCCCAAATTCTCCACTGCGCGGTTCATGTCCACGTCCTGGAACTCGCGTGCGATATTGTCTTTGATGAGTTTGGATAAGCGCGGGCTCTTGCCATTGGTGCTGACCATTATCTGCAAGCTGTCATGGTTAATCATGGACCCAAAGTAAAAGTCGCAGAGCAGCGGCTTGTCAGCGATGTTCACGGGGATGCGCAAATGTTTGCACTGGTAGTAGATCTGCGTCGACAAGGCGTGGTCGTCGATGCAGCAGCATACCACGGCAAACACTTCATGGTGCACCTGGCGGTCAATTAGGGAGTAATTTTCTGGGGTGACCATATCGAGCAGGGCTACGCCGGCGTTGATGTTCTCATAAAGGGTCAAGTCGTTGGTTTCGTAGTCGCGCTCGATAAGCTGGTAGATCTTTCCTTCCTGGCGCAATTGGGTGATTTCCGGGTGGGTCTTGGACGCGCCGGTGACGACAGTGATTCGGGCCTGGGCGCGGATCAAGTGGTGCACTCGCGAGAGGGCCACCTCGCCGGCACCAATCACCAAGCAGTGTTTTTCCCTCACCTGCCACGCGAGCAACAACGAGCCTCGAATTTCCGACATGTGGGGATGATGCAACCGGTTGTATGGGTCGTTACTCTTTTGGTGGTGACTTTTCTCTTTCTTATTCAACAAGCTCTTTTTTTTGGTCCTGGTTGCGCGACTACAGAGACATTTTCACACATCGGCTGCAACCATGATAGGCAAGAGTGTTAGGATAGACAACACGGGGGAAGGGGCGGCGGCAAATCAGGCATGGATGAAGGGAGTGGAGGTATCATGTAGTTGCTTCTCCTTTAAGGCGCTGTTTATGTTGGGGCTGCCATTGTAAAAAGCCAACAGATTGCTACTTCCCGCTTCCCAACACTTCCTGGTCAATCCTGGCTGGCCATACAGGCCGAGGCAGCCTGCATCGGGCCGACAAACACTCTATACAAGAGCACCATTGTTGGGTCCGTGTTGTTGTTGTCATTGACTGTCCTCTTTGTCCTTGAAAGTTGCCCACCAAACAAACCAGAGAATAAAAAGTACAGCAGAATAAAAATAGACTGAAAAAAGAACAAAAAAACAACGTGGTTCTAAAATAGGCTTTTGCTTGGTGCTAGAGAAAAGCACAGTAGCGTACTCGTGGCAGTCAAAGCGTGAAGGGAAAAGAGCAAAGGGACCGGTGCCACACCCTGTGACAACCATGGTACCACTATGGTACCACACCTCAGCTAGTGGCAATTGATGCCCCCCCCCTCCCCGTTGCACATTTCCAAAGCGTTCCGCAGCCTGAGGCGGCATTGCCGTTTTCCCTTTCTCTGCTTCTGCCCACCCCGCAGTCGTGCCCCTCCACGGGCAGTAAATACAGAGGGGGAGAGAAAGTAGGACAAAAGCGGCCCAGACACATAAAGGCAGCTGGCCAGGTCATGCGGGTGGCCGCATACGTGTGACTAGTGGCGAGTACTAGCTAGTACAGATAGAGATGGATTTGTAGATAGTGGTGGATAGGAGGTGGTCTGCCCCACCAGCCCCCTATAAGCGGCACATATAGGAGAGAGTCACGCCCCCTCTCAATGGAGGCAACACAGCCAGCCAAACAAAGTTTGTGTGACACGCCCTCCAGAGCAAAGAAAAAATTTTCTCTCTCTCCTTCTCTCTCTCTCTCTCTCTCTCTCTCTCTCTCTCTCTCTCTAACAGACAGACAGACAGACAGACAGACAGACAGACAAACAGACAAACAAACGAAGAAACGAAGGGGAGAGTGTGGTCTCCTTTTATGAGAGAATCTTTCTGCTTTTGGAATTTGTGCGTTTCGCCTTTTTTTTCTGTGCGCCGGAACCAGAGAGAGAGAGAGAGAGAGAGAGAGAGAGAGAGAAACACAGTAGCAGTAGCAGCAACAGCAACAGCAACAGGACCAGAGTAGCAGGAGAGGAGAGAACGGGAAAAACCCTTTTCAGAGAAAGAGTAAAAATTTTTACTCCAACAAAAAGTAATATACTGCTGTCATTCCACCAACTCTAAAAAATCCCCACTTACTTCCATCATTCCCACCCAACAACAATTGCAAAGACCACCCCGTTCCTGCAGCTGTGCTTACTCCCCACTGTCCCCCCTCCCCCAACAACAACAACAACTGCCGCTGCACCTGCTATTGCTTCTGCTCAGTCTGCAGCCACGCGCCTGTTTCCTCCCGAGCTGACAAGCGCACTCTTTTTTTCTGACCGACTCCACAGTTTAATCACAAGCACCAACACCAATACCAGCACCACCTTCTCCATATGAGCTTCACACGCACCGAGAGACGCAAGTCCATGGCCGAGCGCCGGCCCAGTACCTCATACACCCCGCCGGTGATCCCCCACTTGGCGGGCTTGGAGAAACCCCAGGACCAGTTTCTCAAGATTGACGCCTGCGACGTGTTGATATTGGGCACGGGATTGCAGGAAAGTATCTTGGCGGCGGCGTTGTCGTGGCAGGGCACCCAGGTGTTGCACGTGGACAACAAGAACTACTACGGAGACTCTTCGTCCACGTTGACCATCGAGCAGATGAAGAAATGGTGCTCCGATGTGAATGCGGGAAAGATCCTGCATTTCCAGGACGCGCAGATTTATATCCCCGGGGGCAAGAACAGTAACCGGTTCAACTCCAAGGACTATGGCATCGACTTGACGCCCAAGATCATGTTTTGCCAGTCGGACTTGTTGGCGTTGCTCATCCAGTCGCGTGTGTATCGCTACCTCGAGTTCCAGAGCTTGTCGAACTTCCACGTGTTTGAGAACGACGACTTTACGCAGAAGATCAACGCCACCACCAAGCAGGATATATTCCAGGACAAGACGTTATCACTTGCGACCAAGCGCCACTTGATGAAGTTTCTCAAGTTTGTGTTGTTGGACCCGGACTACAAGGAGAGGGTGAGGCCATACGCCACGTTGCCCATCCAACGGTTCTTGGCCGAGGAGTTCAAGTTAGAGGAGCCGCAGATCAACGAGTTGGTGTACTCGATCGGGTTGTCGTACAAGGAGCACACCAACACCAAGGAAGCGGTTATCCGCATCAAGCGGTTCTTGAGCTCGTTTGACGTGTACGGCAAGTTCCCCTGCATGGTGTCGAAGTATGGCGGTCCCGGCGAGATTGCCCAGGGGTTTTGCCGCTCCGCTGCCGTTGCTGGTACCACGTACAAGCTCAACACGAGCTTGGCTGACTATGACGCCGCTAACAAGATTGCCCACTTTGACGACGGGTCGCACATCAAGATCAAGGAAAAAATTGTGGTGTCGCCCACGCAGATGCCCAAGTTCTTGCAGACATCGTACAACGAGATCGCCGAGGGGTTGAAGCGGTACAACATCACGCGCCTCGTGACGGTGGTGCGCCGCGACTGCAAAGAGTGGATGGCCGCCAACGAGTCGTCTGCCATTGTGGTGTTCCCGCCGCTCTCGTTGCCCACGCACAACGAGTACTCCGTGCAGGTGATTATCCAGAATGGCGGGTCCGGCGTGTGCCCCGCGGGCCAGGCCATCTGGTTCAGCCATACGTGTGAACAGGACTTGGGCCGGGCCAAGGCGGACTTGGAATCTGCGTACGAGAAGATGGAGGCGTCGCTCTTGCGCGAGTCGTCGAGTGACATTGACGGCTTGCTCGACGACAATGACTTTGTCATGAGCGCGCAGGGTACCCCCATTGTCAACTCGTTCAAATTGGGGTCGTCATTGCAGAACTTTGTGCCGCGCGACAAGCTCGACATTGTGTGTAAGTTGGGGTATGTGCAAAACTCGTTTGTGTGTCCAGACTTGTCGAACATCTTCAAGCCCTCGGAGCAGAACAACGTCGTGTACAAGGATGTGCCCGACGCCAACAATGACATACTTTTCACGAACATGCCCAGCCTGGAGCTTTCGTACGACGGGGTGATTACCGATGTGAAGTCGATCTACCAGAGGATAACGGGCACCACTGACGACTTTTTCGACGTGGACTTTGAGGACGAAGACGAAGATAGTGCCGGCGCCGAGCAGGCGCCCGTGGCGCCTGTCAAGCGAAGCTCTGTCAATGGCGGCATTGTGGGAGGTGGGTCTGGAACCAGCCTTGCGGCGTTGCGTGAGCAACACGAGCGCAATGTCAACGAAAACGCCATCGAGAGCGATGAAGAGGAGGAGGAGGACAGAGCGGATAGCGATGACCACGGGGCGTTTGCTGCCGACGCCATGGAGTTGTAGGGGATAAGCAGAAATGGTTCTTTTCTGTTTGGTAATTGTCCCATACTTCTCCTATTGTTTGTACGGTTATAAACTAATAAACAGTTAAGAATACTAGACAAAGGAGACGCTTTGCTTTCGCATCTACAGTATGGGCTGGACCCCTTTATTTCAACAGCGTCTGGACGACTATTATTATACAAACCCATGTGGTAGAACCGATACGGATCATCCTATAAACTTACTGCTGAGAAAAGTGCTCCAAAAGAATGTTTCTCTCGTCAGAGTCAGCACCCCAGTTCTTGACAACAACACAAGAGGCACCGACAACTTTTCTGGCGTTACCCTCTCTGTCCAACTGGCAGAGACCGGCCCACTCGCCCAACAACTTGGCGTCGGAAACCTTAATCAAGGGGATCTTTTCCTCGGGCTCGTTGCACAAGGCCTCAACCAACTTGACAATGGACTCCTCGGTCACAGAGTCGCAGAGAACACACAACTGGGCCTCTCTCTTGGAGAGGGCCTTGGAGGCCTCTCTCAAACCTCTGGCCAAACCGTCGTGGACCAACGAGGTTCTCAAGACAACCTTCAAAGCGTCCTCAATGGTGATGGCGCCGGATTCCTGTTCAACGGCAACTTCTTCGACAATCTGTTCTTGTTCAACGTCAGACATGGTTTAAAATGATGGTAAGACTTCTTCGTCAAGTAATGCGATTACTGCTCAGTGGTTTCCAAAAAGAAGAGAGGAACCAGGGACCCAGTGGGGGATGTGTTGGTGCAGTTTTTTTCAGCAGTAGTGGGAGTGTGTGTGCGCGCAGGCGTGGGAAAAAGTTGATTTGGTGTGTGGGCGTAAAATAGGGCTCAGCCCTATCACGTGATGGTGAAGAGTGCAACTAGTAAGACAGCGCTAACACGGCATATGGAGTGATCGTAGTGTGTTGGCGAGTACATGGGGTATCCTCAGGCATGGACGATGTGAAGAGAGGTGTATAGAGCATGAGAGCACCTGAGAGGGGCTCAGTACATTTTTCTGTTTTCACGAACAAGGTTCAATGCTGTTTAGGAAGGCTCTCCCACGAGAGACGCTGACTGCAGCGGAACACGCAGGGCGTGTTCCGTACCCACTGGCCTCGGTATACGTTTAACAGTGGTGCGCTGAAAGGTCTTGTCTTGACTGTAGTGTGCTTCCGGAAATGGCAAAACGCGTAGCTTCGCACCAAAGTCCTACACGTCCTGTCATAAACCCCAGTGCACGATCTAAATTGAATCGTCTGATAAAGTAGATGGCAAATATACAAGGACATCTCTCTGTGGTTTAACCTTTCTCCCTCTGCAGTCGTGCCTCCTCCCCCCTTTAAGCGTGTCTCACATACTCGTAATATTTTCCCTGCAGCGCCACCCTACACCACTTCTCCTATCGCACCTTTTTCTGGAGCAGACACAAACAAACAAAAACACGCGGTCCACCAATAACCACACCAATGTCAACGATGGATAGAGACGTGCGCAGAGAAGCGCGAATACGCGGATCAGGGTATGTAAAGGGGAAAAAAGGTACAGCCTCCATGTACATGTGCGATTACTAACAATCTTCTCTAGAGCCCGTGCAGTTCAAAGCGCCGAGTTGAGCATTAGTGCTCAGGAAGCATCCCAGCCGAGCCGCTTGTTTGCCGAACTACATTCCGAGCAGATTCGGCGCGAGTCGCTAGAGGTTTCCGATTGGAGACGGTCATCGATAGATCGTCTGAGCGTGGACCTCTCGCGGGATGCTGCACCGCCACCACCACCAGAGCAGTCCCCCCCTGTGGATTCTCCCGCGCATTCGTTCCGATTTGACCATGAGCCCGACGATTACGACTGGTCGCCGGGCATGCAGGACATTAACTCGTCCTTCCGTCCTCAGCCACAATACTCATCCACCCCCCCGGCATTACCTCTCTCGCCGGGCTCTGTCCCCGCTTCCACATCCACATCGCTAGCGGGCACACCCTTTAAGCGTCCCAGGGGACGGCCCAGGAAACAAGCTAAGCTTTCGGGGCGGCCCATAAGCAATATCACGCGGTCTTTGCTCCCTCAGAACCGACTCCAGCTGCAAATGCGTACTCCCGACCGGCCCAGATCGGATTTGGCCACGTCTACTCCTACGATTGAGGACCGGATCCGCGAGGCACAGGCACAGGCACAGGCGCAGGCACAGGCGCGGAGATTGGCGAGGAATAAGGAGTCCCCGTTGCGAGAGTTGCTGATGGAGATTTCCCGACAGAGGAGGGAAGCACTCCCGTCTGTGGAAGCGTACAAGCGTGGTGCCATCTCAAATGAGGAAGAGAGAGAGAGAGATGATGGCTACCAGGATGCGCGAGACTATGTTGATAAGGAGGAGGAGGAGGGAGAAGGTGTTGACGAGCGAGAGCCCATCCCGCTTTCCAAAACTACGGCCGAGGAGAACCAGCAACCCCTCTGGATTGACTATCGCCGACTCAATGAGCTGCGAGATAAGCGACAGCGGATCCACACCCTTGACGTGCTCCGGTGGCTCGTGAAGAACTTTGAGCCTGAGAAAGTGGCGTCACGCATGAGCAACCAAATCACCATTCAGAAGGAGTTTAAGCGGCATGTGTTGGAGTACCTTGACAACTTGAAGGACATGTACGCCAGCATCGACGAGGTGACAAAACAGATTCTTGAGATCCAGAAGTTGAAGAATGAGTACCGGAACACAATTTTGCAATTGCGGAAAGACCATACGGTTGTGGGCCATGAGTTGAACAAGTTGCGGCAGCAGATCAGGGACAAGAAGGTCGATTTTGACCGGTTCAATCTCATGTATGAGCAAGTGGTAAAGACAAGGGAAATCATCGCGGGCGGAGGCGCTGGAGATGACAACGAAGATGGCTCTTCCCAGTTGAGCGGTGCCGTGCGCTGGGAGTTGAGCCAGTTGGGCAGCATCATTAGTCCGCAGCTGGGCTTGCTAGCCAAGTTACAGGCCATCAACGAAAAACTACTGGCAATTGACCGGAGAAGATAACCCAGTAGGAGCATCTCATTCTTCCAGCTAAACGGACGTGTATTAGGCAGGTACATAAACAAACAATAGTGATCAACCACAACATCCGCCCGAGGCGGACACGCCGTTAAAGGGCACGGCCATGTTTGACGAACACCCCCTCTTCTCTTCTCTCCTTGTCTTCTCATTCCTTCTCTTGCTCTTTTCTCTTCAATGCACATTCATGGTCTCTTACTGGTCATCGCTGACCAAGGCCATGATCATCCTGTACAAGTAGAAAAAGAACAACAACAAGTGAAAGCCCAACTTCAAGAAACTCTCCTTCTTGTGCTTGGACAAGGTCCGGAAAATCTCCGTCGCATCCAAGGTGTGGTTCTTGTTGATAAACTTGTTCACATTGTACGCCAAGAGGGGCAAGTTCAACAAGAAGCAAAACCAGTAGCCATTAACGAGAAAAAGCGCCGTGAGGAACGCGTGCAAGCCGGCCTCGGGGATGAACCACGGGTTGAGCTTGTTACAGAGCTCGATGGGGTTGATATAGTCACACTCCAAGTCCGAGTACATGATGGTGAAAAACACCTGAGCAAACAAGTTCACGGCGTTGGACACAACAGCGAGAATAAATAACCTGGAAAGCAAGGTCTGGTTAGTATAGGAGGAGCAGGGAAGTGTCAGATGAGGCTGGGTAGGGGGACGAGCCCCAATATCGTTTGACAAGGTGTGGTGCAGCGTGATTGATCGAGAGGCGACACACGCAATCCATCTCTATAAATCATAGTCCTAACCCACTAGCCTCTCTTTATACAGCACATACCATCCTTCTCCGTTCATCTTGGGGATAATGGTAGCTCTTTTGCCTTGGTGATGCTGGTGGCGGGTTTATCTTATTTTGTTCGTCTGACTTTGCTTTGCCCAAAAGATCAATTTTTTCTTCCACCTTTGCTTTCCACAGACTCATTCAGTGGTGGTTGTGTGCAGGAGGGGCTTAATATGTGGCATTAGCAAGAAAGGGGAAGGGGGAACCAAGAAGGAAGTGGTTCCAGGGGAGATCATATGTGGGCTACTAGCAGCAGGGGCAGAGGGTATGCTTGCCCAGTGGTAGGTTTGGATGATATAGTCGTTACAGCTGTATGTTTTCTCCCCGGACCTGACGCACGGCATGCCTTGCTGGACTCCCCACAGGCCGCCAGCTTGTACATTCCCGCCAAAACATAAGTCACCTCTACTCCCGAGATGAGCTGATGAGAATTTCCTCGGGTATAAGAAAATCCTTCCTTCCCCCCTCCCTGACTTTTCCCCTTTTTAGCATAATTTTTCTGTGTAAACGGTGGCATGTCCAGGCTGGCCAATAGGAGTCGGGGATTCCTCTTTGGCGCAATAAACGCGGGCTGCCCAGATACCGCGCCCACATTTTTTTCCTCTTCCGTCCTTTCTCCTGAGAGCCGGGTTGTTTGCTGGCAATTTTGCATCGGGGTCACAAACTAGAGAAGAGAAATGGCTCGGCATGGGAACCGGGGGGCACCAAAAAGACTTCTAGGGCGAGACAACGAAAGAGCCGCAGTATCCGAAAACAGAAACGCGTGCGGCTTGGCTTGTGTAACCAGCATCGATGAAGAAAAAAGAAAATGAAAGAAAGTGCGTGTGTGAATGGGGAAGTATAGGGGGTGTAAGTTTCACACACGGGGTGTAAAACACTAAAAGGAGGCGCAAACGGAGAGTGGAGGAGAAAATTCTTTTTTCGTTGTTGGGACTTGTGGTGGAACATACCCAGGGCTAGATTCATTTAGAGGCTCTATGGAGCCATGTGGCGGGTCCCGCCTATTTCTAATTTGGTGCCGCTAGACGGACCCGTGGATGTCGTCTATACTGTAGAGGGGAAAGGAGAAGGGACGGAAGGGTGAAAGCGGAGCCAATGAGTCGCCAGAGAGGGGAGGAGCTGAGAGGTGAGCCGGGAGGGAGGGCAGCAGCAAAGAAGAAATGGTGCTATACTATCAAAGGGGGAGACGCAAGGACAAAAAAAGTGACCAGTTGTCAAAGAGGGGGTGCAGATAGTCTGAGAGGAGAGAGCGAAAGGAAAGAGGCAAATAGGGGGTGCGGAAGAAGGAACGTAACAAAGGAGTGAGAGGAAAAAAGAGGTGAGCGTGTGCGGCCCACGATTTTCTTTTTTTCTCTTCCATTCTTTTTTACCCTCTTGCACGTGCCCACCGCCTTGTGACTCAACCGGGGTGGGAGGAGAGAGCGCCATCGTAAAATTGAGAAACGTACTGGGTGTTTCTTTCCTCAGCAAGAGATGGTGGTTACCGGCTCTTATCAGTGATGCATACCGGTAGTGGCCCCCTCACTTATGGTCTGCACCACCCCTTCTCAGTTTAGGCCCACCTCGTGATGCTCAGGGTGGTAGGGGCCCCAGTGCAAGACCCAGGAGAAAAGTTTTTCCTATGGAGATATGCCGGACTGTGCTACCAAGGCGGGAACCTAATTAGGCTGTCTGTGCGGCTCGGTACTAATTTCTCTCTCCCTCACTCGCTCCTTCTAGTGTTGCCCCCATACGAAACTTCAGAAAAAACCCAAAAACGTAAAAAAAGCGCCAATGCAACGCAAACCAACAGAAAATCTTTTTTTCCTCCTGGCTGTTATACTTTCAACCCTTTTTTGTGTTTGGCTGTCCCCCTTCTTTCCCCTTTGTTTCATACCCACCTCCACCACCACACCAACCACCTACAGCACCAGCAGCACCAGTGCAGCCGGCACCGGTGCTGAGATATTACACCATTTCACTAACACCCTTGTGAAGATCTTTTTTTGTGTGTTAGCCCCGTTGTTGTGCCTCCCCTCCTCCCCCAACATTGACTCGTGCATTCTCTCGCTGTCTTTTCGGGCTTCTTCCCCCAGATTGACAGTTCAGTGCTTTGTTACCCACTCTGCCTCTTTTTCTGGCTGCCAGCGTTTTCTCTAAGAAAAGACACCAGAGAAAAAAAGGGCGACAACGAAAAAAAAACAAAAAAACAAAAAACAGAAACAGAAAGAAAAAAGAAAACGAAAAGGTGCTTCGACCCAGTTTGCACTCCCGGCTTTTTTTTCTTCTTCTCCCTCTCACTTACTCTCCCCCGTTGACGACAATCCCCCAGACCGCCACCAGACCGCCACCAGACCGCAAACCCAGTGTAGCCAGTGCTTAGCCACCATCGCCATCGCCATCCTTCGCCCTACTACCTCTACTACTATTGTCATGTACAGCACCAATCACCCTCTTGCTGTAGGTGCCAAGCAGCAGCAGCAGCCACCACAACAATCGAATGCGCCTTCGCTTCCCTTAAATGGCGGGTTGCACGCTGTGGCTGATGCTGCGGCCTCGAATGGGCGCACCCTGCAGCAGCAGCAGCAGCAGCAACAACAACAACAGCCCCACCACAGCGGACCCGGCATCATTGTCGCCGCGGCCCAGGCCGCTGCCAATCAGCAGGCTGCCGTCATAGCCGCCCAACAGCAGCAAAACCAGCAGCAGACAGCACAACAGCCCCAACAGTTGCCCTCCACGGCCGCTCTCACCGAGACCACCGCCGCCACTTGGTTGGCCATTGGCTCATTGGCCGAGAGCTTAGGCGACGTTGACCGCGCGTTGTCGTCGTACGACGCCGCATTGAGACACTCGCCCAACAACCCTGAGATCTTGATCAAGTTGGCCAACGTGTACCGGTCCAAGGATGTATTCTTCAAGGCGGCCGAGTTGTATGAGCAGGCGTTGAACTTTCACCCGGAAAACGGCGAGACGTGGGGCTTGTTGGGCCACTGCTACTTGATGTTGGACGACTTGCAGCGCGCGTATGCCGCGTACCAGCGTGCGTTGTACTACTTGGAGAACCCCAACGTGCCCAAGTTGTGGCACGGCATTGGCATCTTGTACGACCGGTACGGCTCGCTCGAGTACGCTGAAGAGGCGTTTGTGCGCGTGTTGGAGTTGGATCCCAACTTTGACAAGGCTAACGAGATCTACTTCCGCTTGGGAATCATATACAAGCACCAGGGGAAGTTGCAGCCCGCGCTTGAGTGCTTCCAGTACATCTTGAACAACCCTCCCCACCCACTTACCCAGCCCGATGTGTGGTTCCAGATCGGATCCGTGTTGGAGCAACAGAAGGACTGGATGGGTGCCAAGGAGGCGTACGAGAAGGTGTTGCAGGTAAACCCACAACATGCTAAGGTGTTGCAGCAGTTGGGTTGCCTCTACTCGCAGGCAGAGTCCAACCCACCCACGCCCCTGTCAGGACAGCCTCAGTCGCAGCAGCAGCCATTCCAGCAGGACTTGAACATTGCGTTAAAGTACTTGACCCAGTCACTCGAGATTGACCAGAGCGACGCGCACTCGTGGTATTATCTCGGACGTGTGCACATGATCCGGGGTGACTTTAACGCCGCTTATGAGGCGTTCCAGCAAGCGGTGAACCGCGACTCGCGCAACCCCACCTTCTGGTGCTCGATCGGGGTGTTGTACTACCAGATCAGCCAGTACCGCGACGCCTTGGACGCATACACGCGCGCCATCCGGTTGAACCCCTACATCAGCGAGGTGTGGTACGACCTAGGCACGTTGTACGAGACATGTAACAACCAGATCAGCGACGCCTTGGATGCATACAGGCAGGCCGAGCGCTTGGACCCAGGCAACCCGCACATCAAGGCGCGCTTGGACCAGTTGATCAAGTACCAGCAGGAGGGCAACACCCACCCTCCACAGCCTCCACCCGTGTCGCAACAGCCACGTTTGCCCCAGGGGATGGTGTTAGAAAGCAACCAGCAGCAGCCTGTTCAGCCTGGTCAGCCTCCGCAGGCTGGTGCTCAACCAGGCCAGCCAGGAGCTCAGCCTCAGCAACAACCAAGCCAGCCTCCGCAACAGCTCCAAGCCCCTGGGTTGGTACCACCCGGTTCGCAGCCCGGTGGCCCCGCTCTGCAGCAATTGCAGCAGAGACCGTCGTTGGGACAGCAGGCGCCACCACCGTTCCAGCAGGGACCACCTCCACTCCAGCAGAACACGGTCTTGCCATCACATATCCAGCAGCAACAGCAGCCACAACAGCAGAGACCACCGCAGCCAGTGCAGCTTGAGAATCCACAGAAACCACAGCAGCGGGACCACCCTAGTCCACCTCCCGTGCTCCTGCAGATAAATCCTGCTGCTGCATCTGCACCTGTACCTGTTCCCGTGTCCGTGGCAGTATCCACTTCCGCTCCTGTGCCAGTCTCAGTCCAGCCATCACAGCATCGGCCACAGCCAGTTATCCAGCAGGCACCACAGTCTATTCTTGAACAAGCCCCTGCTCCCGTTGTTGAAGTGAAGCAAAGTGTTCCAGCTCCCACTGTTGCTGCTGCTGCCATCAACGAAGACGAGCAGCTTCAGCAGGCGCCAGCGCAGCCTGTTCTACAGGTGGAGGAACACTCTCGCCCCCAAGCGACGCCAGCGAACCCCAAGCCTGTCAAATCGGAGGTGGTTGCAGATAAGCCTGCTGTGGACGAGACAAGGGCCAAATCGGTTCCTGCTCCTGCGTCGGTGTCGGAGCACACTGCTAACCCCACCGTGTCCCTTCCTGTGTCCTCATCAGCGTCGGCTTCTGTTGCCGCCACACCCGCACAAGTTGCTGCTCCCGTCCCCGCGGAAAATGCTCCTGTGCCACAGACGAATGGCAAGCACGACTTGGAAGATAAGGCCGATGACAGAGTTGTGAAGAAGCCCGCTGTTGAAGAATCTGTCAACGGCGAGCATGAGTCAACACAGAAGACCGCTGAAGATAAAGAGAAGGATGCGACTGCTCATTCTACTGTTCCTGCTGATGCGGATGGTGATATCAAGATGGAAGATACACTGGCTGCTATCGAAGCAGCTCCCGCTCCTGCTCCGGTTCCAGCTAACCCGATTGTCCCCGCCGATGCTGATACTGCCGATGCTTCTGCTCCTGCTGCGACTCCAGCTGATGCCAAAGCCCCAGAGGTGAAGCCAGATGCCATCGCTGGTGAAAAGAAGGAAGAGGAAAAACCCCAGAGCAATAACGATGAGGAGGAGGAAGAAGAAGAGGAACCGCCCAAAGCTAACGAAGAGGTTGAGCCTCCTATGCGCAAGGTGGAAGAGGACGAAGACTACGACGACGAATGATGAAATTGGACCCATCTGAAAAACGACAATGGCAATTTTCCACAAAACTCAGAAACACTGTTGTCTCTGTGCTTCTTTTGCCTCTGGATATATAACTGCGTGTGAACCGTGTGTCTTTTGTAATCATTATGTATTTTTATCTACTCCTTTGTTTGAATCATCGGCAGTTATGTATGTTGTCTGTCTCATGGGGTGAAGTCAGACATGCGGTTGAAGCTGATGGCGTCGGTGGGGAGGTTGATGCTGATGGAATTGTCGCTGAGCAACCCAATCTCCCGCATTCTGCGAATTACCTCGTCGTCGTCATCACTATTGTCATTCCCGTCCTCATCATCGTTGTCATCACCACCTGCACTGCTGCTACCTGTTCTCCCCTGCCCACCTTGAATATCGATAATCTCGACATTATCCATTGGTTCAAGGCGACACAATATCCCGGCCTTGATGCGTGCAAGCACCAAACTAAACACCTCCTTAGCCACAGCCACAGCCACAAGCCCCACCATATTCGCCACTAACTGGATCTTAGCCCTACTCTCCCCGACACCGCCGCCTCGTCCCCACATGTGTACAATTAAACTGCCCACACGCCCAGCAATATAGGGCCAAAAAACGGTGGTGACAAGGGCAATGAGCCTGCTCTCAGACCCAAGACTTGTGGCGTAGTCGTGCTGGATACAAGCAAGCGTGTACCGGATATTAGCATACACCTTCAACTTGAAATACTGCCACCATAAGCCTGGGTTCCTCGCGACCTCATTCCACTGCAACACTGTCTTGTAGATGGACTTGACCCATGAGGGCATGCCCGGGTGGGCACTGTGCACCTGCACACTGATCACCTTGCATTTCCGGCGGTATGCCTGCTCGAGATCGTTCACGGCCACGTTCAACCGCTCCATTTCGTCAAACTTGGCCGACGAGAGGCTGTTGGCAATCACGCGTGGGTGTGTCGCCAACGCCGTGTTGAAATACGCCCGGTTGAACGTTAGGCGATAAAGGACACTATAGGCCCACCGTGCGGGGATCATCAAAGATACCAAGTTATTTGTGCTGAACCAATTGATCCCCCTGAAAATGTTGTATGAGACTCCGGGGGTTTTCATGGCTGCTGTAATGTTACTTGCGATGCTCCGCGCCAACTGATGGTCACCCAAGGATGAAATGTAGGCAGCAATCATAAACTCAGCAATGCCCGCATTCCACCTGTCAGTGCCGCTCTTCCCAAAGAAACAGTTCAAGATGGACGAGTTGCGCAACCGGTACATCACAATCGGCAAGATGGGGATCCGCGAAAACTTGATCGGGTCAATCAATCCACTCACCAATGTTTGCTCCAAATTTTCGATGGCGTAGTTTGTCTTGTTTCCAAAGAGCATATTGGATAATGACGACGTGCTGATTCCCAGGAGTAGTGGTGTCTCTGCCGCAGGTTTCTTCGTGAGCATCTTGATAAGTATGGGCGCGGGTACGATATTGTCCATCATCTTTAGTCCACATGTAGTCAACCCGATATACCCCATCGAGAGCACGCCCGTGATTGCAGAGGAAATTATGAGAAACACGGTGCCCACTTGCACGATGCGCACTACGTACGCCTTGGCTGAGGATTGTAAGTTGAGGAGCGGAGACCACGCCATAACAATCACAATGTCCTTTTTGCATTGGGGGCAAGGTGCGAAAATGCACACCATGTGCTTGCGCTTAGGCTTCTGCTGGTGCTGATAATGGCTTTCGTGGTGCTGATTACGACGATTGCGGTGCTGCTGTGACCGCTGCGACTGCTGCGGTTGGATCTGAGTCAAGGTAGGAAATGCACCAGGAAACACTGCCTCCTCCTCCTCCTCTTCTTCTTCTTCTTCCTGTGCCGTCTCTTGCTGTGCTTGCCCCCACGGCTGACCCATGAACCTGCTCAAAAACAGTGATACTACCGAAGGGTCAATATCGATTCTAATCTCATGCTCAGGCTGCGGCGCGCCCACACCAATATCCCCCATGTGCTCGTGCGCATCTGCCTCGCTCCGAGTACGGGGAACACCACCACCATTGATAGTCTCATTTACCTGCACCACATGCAACTTGTCTGTAGGGAGGGAGTTGAACCAATCGATGAGACATCGTCTATGGGCCACGAGCGAGCATGTGTGGCACGGCTTGAGCAAGTCCTGGGCGTCAGCTACGCTGCCAAAAGGAGGAATGTCAGTGTCCCCACCCAAGCAAAAACAGCAGACGGAAGACTCGTATAGATGTTGTGGCTCTGACGCGTGTGACATAGCAAAAAAGAACTTTGATTGCTTTACAGTTGTATTCTGTGGAGTACGTTGTGTCCGTTTCCTCTCATTTTTTGCCCTCACCCCGTCATATCTGTTTCTCTTTCTCCATTCTTTTTTTTTGTCGGCTTCCCCCGGATTGCCAGTCTACTTACATGCTTGTGATTTCTACGCAGTCCTCTCTCTGCCTATAACTGCTTGGCGAGCTCCAAACCGTAGGCCAAGTGGTACAACCTGGCATCGACGGTGCACCCCTCTTCGGCCATAACACTCTCGAGCCCAGCAAGCAAGTTGTCGAGCGGCAACGTAAACGTCTCAATAAACTCATTATCCTCGAGCTCTGGCACCGGGTTCTGGTTACGTGGCTCGTCCAAGTCAACGTCCACGTACGCCAACACCATATTGGCATTGGTCAACCCCGGGTCGCTGAATGTCAACTGCGACTGCCGCGTAAACTTGCCATGGTACCCCGTCTCCTCGATCAACTCTCTCACGGCGGTGCTTTCGATCGACTCATTGGGGTCAATCAACCCTGCGGGCAACTCAACCACCACGCGCTCCGTGGGTGGGCGAAACTGCTTTACCAATACAATCTCCTTGGGCTGGCCCGGTTTGTGGAGCACAGTGACGATGGACACGGCGTCGATGCCCGTAGTCTCGGTCCTCGTGGTCCGCACTGCCATCTCCCACTCGCGCGACTCGCCCCTGGGATTATCGTAAGTGATCTTCTTGGTCTGAATCCATTTGCCCTGCTGCAACGGCTCAATGGAGGTGACCCTGGCCTTGAAGGGAGAGGGTTTCGTCGACATGGTGCGGGTCGTGGTGGTTTGTGCTGTGCAGATGGTGCGCGTAGGTTGTCGAGGTAGCAATCGGCGCATAGTTCGGAGACAGGTTTGTGTGTGTGCACTCACCCTTTTTTTACTGTTACTTGTCGCTCCTGCGATTTTCCACAGATTTGAACAAACCGATCGCCACATAGAAGCAAGGGAACTCTGACACCCGAGCACACCCAAACTACAAGAACCGCCCTTCCTTGTTCTTTTCCCATGACGCAGCAGCAGGAAGAGTTGGACCGCATTAAGGCCAAGATCCAGCAGCACTTGGTGTCGTCAGGCAACTATGACTTGATCAACAAGCAGCTCAAGCTCCAGCTCTACGAGTCCGGGTGGTTCGACAAGGTGTCGCAGATTGCCAGCCGCGAACTCAACGACCAGGACCAGAGCTTTAGTCAGCTCTACTCGTTTGTGAAGCCGCGTGCCGAGGAGTTGGTGCCGCTTGAAGTGAAGGAGGACATTCTAAAACGAATCAGACAGTACCTAGAGGACGTGATTGAATGAGGAGAAGGGGCGGGAGCGAGTGTTTATAATGTATAATGATAGCATGCAATGGTAATGCATAGAAGGATATACAAGTGTGAGAGCTGTCTTTGGGTGGAGCTGTCTTTGGGTGGAGCTGTCTTTGGGTGGAGCTGTCTTTGGGTGGAGCTGTCTTTGGGTGGAGCTGTCTTTGGGTGGAGCTGTCTCAGTTGCGTGTCGTAAACCCTTGCGACACTGCCAATGACACTGCTCTTTTTTTCTCCTGCTTTCCCGCCCATTTGCTCCATCCAATCATGACTTTGAAATTTTTGCTTAGTTGGAGAGGAGGAAAAAAATTACCAAGCCGGCTGGAGGAGAAGAAAAACATAGTGGCTCTTCACCAGTATACCCAGCACCAGCTCAAGCACAGCACCCTCTCCCCACCACTTCTATCCATCCCCACCACACATATATATACACCATGTACGCATTGTCGAGGAGATCGCTACTCACCCAGGTGGGCCACCTCAAGCCTGTGGCGCTTGTGCCTGTGCGCCATGTGTCGACTAAGGACTTGACACCCAAGCCCTTGGCCACTGATTTTCCCCTCATGTCGGAAAAGACGGCATCCGCACCCATCGACTACGCGTTGACATCGTTAGATATGATTGCCAACTGGGCGAGGAAGTCCTCGTTTTGGCCCGTGACCTTTGGCCTCGCTTGCTGCGCTGTGGAAATGATGCACGTCTCAGCCCCCAGATACGACCAGGACCGGTTGGGTATTATCTTCAGAGCGTCGCCCCGTCAGTCGGATATCATGATTGTGGCCGGGACCTTGACCAACAAGATGGCGCCCGCCTTGAGACAGGTGTACGACCAGATGCCCGACCCCAAGTGGGTCATCTCCATGGGTTCGTGCGCCAACGGTGGCGGCTACTACCACTACTCGTACAGTGTGGTCAGGGGCTGCGACCGGGTGGTACCCGTGGACATTTATGTGCCTGGGTGTCCACCCACCGCCGAGGCGTTGATGTACGGGGTGTTCCAGTTGCAGAAGAAGATGATGAAGTCGAGAATAACCAGATTGTGGTACAGAAGTTAGGGAGGGAAACAGCAGGAGCAGCATCATCATCATCACGTATGTGGTAACCTATCATTTATAGATGGTTCTCATCGGCCAGAGAGGTGGTCTATAGCTTTATTTAATCATCATTCGCTGGAAGAAGCCACGCGTGCGGGTCAGTTTCCATATTACCCAAGCAGCACGCCCACAGGGGGCCATAGCTGATCTTGGCCAACCGCGAGACAGCAGGAAAAGTTGTGCTCCCGCACGACCGCGTCAATCTCTTTTCCATGTGTTGTTTCCCTTTCTTTTCCTCTTTTCCTCTTTTCCTCTTTTCCTCTTTCCCTCTTTCCCTTTTTGGTCTTGTCTTGTTGTGTCTTTTCTTTTTCTGCCTTCTCCCCGGGTGAGTAGTCTAATTAGCTGCGCGCCGCAAAGTGGCTGCTTTTTCGGCCAACCCACCGGAAAAAATTAATTTTTTCTGCCACCAGCGACAAGCGCACCTTTACTATGGAGCAGGCTTCCTTCTGGAGAGACAGCTCGCACTCGCCTTGGGGCCAGTCACGTTTTGCTCTGACCGATCGTCTCACCCTCCAATCTTGCACCGCTCTTGTTTCTCTCTCTCCCCTCAGAGTCTCCCGCTTGCCACCCCCCTTCCCCCTTTTTGGTTCCTGCACAACCCGCTTCCCACCACAACTTCAAAAGCAACCGCAATTCCGCCCTCCGCCCACCCCATCTCCCATTTTCGCTCCGCCGCCCTTATCCTCTCTCCCGCTTGCACATTTTTTACCACCAACTCATACCACTTCTTTCTCCCCCTTTTTATAGCTACACACACGTTAACCATGGCTAGAACCAAGCAAACCGCAAGAAAGTCCACTGGTGGCAAGGCCCCAAGAAAGCAGTTGGCCTCCAAGGCCGCCAGAAAGTCCGCCCCTGTCAGCGGCGGTGTCAAGAAGCCCCACAGATACAAGCCTGGTACCGTGGCCTTGAGAGAGATCAGAAGATTCCAGAAGTCGACTGAGTTGTTGATCAGAAAGTTGCCTTTCCAGAGATTGGTCAGAGAGATTGCCCAGGACTTCAAGTCCGATTTGAGATTCCAGTCGTCTGCTATTGGTGCCTTGCAGGAAGCCACCGAGGCCTACTTGGTCTCCTTGTTTGAGGACACCAACTTGTGCGCCATCCACGCCAAAAGAGTCACCATCCAGAAGAAGGACATGCAGCTTGCGAGAAGATTGAGGGGTGACAGATCATAGGATGCCAATCATTCTCTGGTGTTGACGAGCGCCTGCTGCCAGGCGCAATCCGTCTTTTATTTCGTTGGTCGTTTTTAGTATCTATGTATCAGGTTATCTACGCCTTGTTAAATAACCCCTGTGAACAGCAACATGGGGCAGCCACCACCAATAGCTACAGCTCTCTCGCCTGGCCACCATGCAGACAAGGTGGTATATCAAGTAAAACAACTATAAATACAATCAGAAACAAGGTACAAAGTATGGTATAAAAATAAATGGGGGACAGCACGTCCATCCCCAAGGTGTGACTGCGAGACTGGTATCCCAGGAAACTTGAACCAATGAACAAAGCATAACATCAATAAAATCAATCTTTTGCCGTGGAGTCTTGGGGAGCAGTAGTAGTAGCGGTGATAGTGGTGGTGGTGTCCGATGCGCGGCTTCCCTGCTCGCCCTCATCGGTAGCACCACCACTTTGTTGCATCATGTCACCGTCACTTCCTATCTCTTCTCCTCCTCCTATTTCCTCGCGGCCTTTGCTCTTTCCCTTGCCTTTCTCATCGACCCTCTGTTCGGGCAAGAACGGCTCGTACTGGCCCATTCCAGGAACCATATAGTTGCCGCCATAGACGGACTGCATCATATACCCTCTTGCGCTGCCAGCACCACCATCTCCGCCAATCTGCATGCCGCCCATCGCATTCACCAAGTCATCCTGAGGCCCGCCGCCAAAGTCCAAGGGAATTCCGCCCGAGTGCGGCGCCATGTACGACGACGATGCCGACGACGCCACGTTGTGGCCACGCACAGGCGTGTTGTCAAACGACGCGTCGCTCGTGTGTGTAGTATCGGCCGAGCCACTGCCTTCAGAAAGGTGGTGCTGGTGGTAGTTTCCCTGTTGGTGTAGCTGCTGCTGCTGAGAGTGTGGAGGCGGTGGGGGGATCCCCATGGCCTGAATGTGCGGTGGCTGCATCGACATCTGGCCGGGGCTGTTCAATGGCATGTTGGCAATACCCCCGCTCATGGGTGGGATACTCTGCGCCCCAAACGGACCAAGTGCCAAGCTGGGGTCCATGCCCATCGACAACGCCGCGTGCATCTGCGCTTGCTGGTGCTGTTGCTGGTGTTGCTGTTGCTGTTGTTGTTGCTGTTGTTGTTGCTGCTGCTGCTGGTACTTTCTGTTCGTGGGCGACACGCGGCCCCAGCTTAAGCGCACTCGGTTGCCGCCGATGATGAACCCCTGCATGGCCGCTATTGCCTCTTCCGCCTCCTCTCTTCTGGTGTACTTGACAAACCCGCAGTTCTTCCCGTGCGGGATCTTCACCTGCTGGATCACACCAAATGGCTTAAAGAGCGTGAAGAGTGTGGACTCTTTCACCACAGACGAGAGGCCGCCCACGAACACGGTGGTGTTGTTGGGATCGACGTACTGTGCTGGGTGCTGCTGCTGTTGCGGAACGGGTACGGGTACAGGTACGGGCACGGATCCGGGCGGCGCAAATGGCAGCACCTGCTGCTGCTGTTGTTGTGGCGGTGGTGGCACGCCTAGTGGTGGCTGCTGCTGGGGCGGCATATGGGGTGACTGGAGCACGTGCTGCGCGTTCTGGATGGGCGAACCAATAAAGTCCATGCCAAATGCGCCAGCACCGCTATCGCCGCCCTCTTGAGGGAAGTACCCGTAGAGCGGCGCGCCACCCATCTGGCTACCAGGAACCCCGCCGGGAGGAGGTGGGCCTGGTGGGCCCGGCGGACCCGGCGGCGGCGGCATAAACATCAACTCAGGCTGCTCGGGGTTGTAGTATTCTTGTGGCGCCGAAGACGGCGCCTGGAATTGCTGGAACCGGTTGCGGCCGCTGTTCCTGGGCGTGGCCAATGCCACGCGTAACTGTCTCCCTGCAAACCACACGCCGTTCATCTCCACCAACGCCTGCTGTCTCTCGGCCTCGTCGGTGAACCGCACAAATCCAAAGCACCGCGACTTGCCCGAGACTGGGTCCGTCATCACGCGCACTGTTTTGATCAGGGTGGGAAAACTCTTTTGGAAAAACGCCAACAAGTGCGCCTCCGTGGTCGACGCCGAGAGGTCACCCACAAATAAGGAAAACTCGGGCGTCTGCACAATGGGAGCTGTCAACGTGGCCCCGCTCGCCCAGTTCAACCGAAAGTACTTTTTCTGGTTGTCGGGGTTGTTGGGGAAGTTCTGCTGCGAGGGCATGGCAATGTCGGGGAGTAGCTGCCCATTGAGCGCAAGCGCCTGCTGCGCATCCTCAAACGTCTCGAACTCAACAAAGCAGTATCCCGAGTTGGTCAACCCCTGGTACGAAGTATCCGACTTGGTGTTCTTGGGGCGGATAATCTTGACTGTGACCTTCTTCTGCAAGATGTTCCACCACAAGTCGGCAATGCCATCCTCGTCCAACCACGGGTCCAAGTCGCCCATCCACAAGGTGCGTGGGTTGGTGCCCTCGCCGCCAGCGCCGTCGTTAGCATCCAAGTCACCACCGCCCGTGGTCGACTGCTGCGTGGCAATGGGCGGCGCGGGCACTGTGTACCCGGAAAGCATCTCCTGCTCCTGCTGGTGCTGTTGGCTCGCTGTGCTTGACACCGTGGCGTTGGGGTTGATGGTGACTTTGCGGTTGTGAGTAGGGCTCGTGAACTCCTGCTGTGGCGGTGCCTCTGATGCTGCAGCTTGCGACTCTTGCTGGTTTTGCTGTCCTGGTAGTGTCAGAGTGGGCGTTGCTGACCCGTATGGAGCACCAGGCGACGACGTCAAGTGCGACTCGTAAGACCCGCCGTCGCCGCCATGGTACTCGCCCTTCTTTGCAATATACGACATCCCGTTAGAACCAATGGGTGCCAATGTAGTATTTAACCAAGGGTGATGGCGATGGTGGTTGAGGTAGTGGTTGGAGTGCTTGCTTGCTTTGAAGGGGCTAGATCAGTATGGCAAAAAAAAGGATGTGGGTCAAATGCAATCGTATCAACGGAATCGGGTGTGAAAGAAAACAAAAAGAAAACAAAATACAACCAACGAGGATAACAAGTACAAGGAGGGTACGAGGGTGGAAATTCGATGAGTGCAGCGAGCAAGGAAAAGCAGGGGCTGGAACTCAATCGACAGTGTGTGGTGTGTTAAGGGAGGGGTGTATTTGGTCGGTGAGGGTGATTTCTCAGTCGATTTTTTCCCCTTGGTGTCTTTTTGGAGAATGGCAAAAGAGAGAATGAGAGAATATGGGGGGGAAGGGTGATATTGACTGGAGCGAAGGGTGGGGGTTGGCCTGTTGGTCTGTTGGTAGTGAATGGGAAATACAGTCGCAGAGTTGTGGATATAGGGGCTGGTTTGGTGGTGCCAGGGTACCTCTGGGTCTTCTCTACTAGAAGACAGCGCTACAGGAAGACACGGGGAGGTAAACTACATGGCAAGGAACTGCGCCCCTAATGACCGGGTCTACGGCAGCCTAGAGGGAGAAAACCATCCGGTAATACTCTAATGAAACTCGTAGCAAACCGCGACACCTCTCCCACACGCCACGCTCCTTTTGTCTTCGTCCTGACTCGGCAGCTCACTTCCGGAGGATCCTAAAGCCTGTGTTCTATCCCCCTCTCTCTTCCCCCTCCCCCCTTTTCCCTCCCTCCCTCTTCCTTCTTGGGTTACACACGCCCTTTGGGGCTTGTCGCATACAAAAATGGCGTTTGTGCAACTCTGGTCCCCCAAAGTGTGCTCCTGCACATAGGCCTCCGCCCTTCCTGAGATCACCCGCCAGACGAAAAGGTAAACAAACCACAAAGCAGACACCCAGACCAGCTGTCCAACTAGGCATCACCAAGCATCGCTACCATCACCAACTGCCCAAAACCAAGTTGCCTTCGCTCCATGTCTGCAAAGTACATTCTGCAGTCGCTGTCGAACAATCCCACCACGGGTGAATACGACGAGGCTGATTTCCGCTCTGACGCCCAGGCAGCTGAATCCCAACAACACGGCTCCCCTGTGACGTCCATTTCCATGTCGATGTCATCGCCCCACGAGAGCGGCGTTGCCGATGGGACGCATCCCAAAAACGACATCAGTGTGCGGATCCAGGACCACTCCTCTCCCCTCAAGGATCCAGCTGCCCAAACCCCCGACCAGGCCCTGCCGGTGCACTTCCAGCAGCCAGGCGCCCGCAAGCCGTCGGGATACCAAGACCGGCTCAAATACGTGCCCAACAACGACTTTTCCGGTAACAAGAGCTCGATATTCTTGGCAGAGCCCGGTTCACCCGGCCCTTCAGTGCCCAACACGTTTAAGTACAAATCACATCCCAACGCGAGGACTAAGGAGTTGGGCAGCAAGATCATCGAGGAGGACACTGTCGAGAACCACTCGGCCGAGCATCTCTACACTCATAACGAGACGCCCGAGTGGATGCCGTCCGAGTTGGGCGACCGGTGGCCGCAGCAGAACTCTGACGACTTGCGCCAGGTGGACTTTGGCTCGTCAGTGCGCATCACCAAGTCGTCCACGCGATTGAACCCGTTGAACAGCGTCGAGTTTGCCGGTGGCAATACCATGATACACAACTCAAATGTGGAAGCGGGCGAAACGCCCCCCTGGCGGCGGGGTCCCACCAAGCCCAGCGTATCCAATTTGCGGAACATTTTCCGCGATCCCCTGGATGCGGAGGCACAGCAGAAGAAGGAACAGCAGCAGGAAGAGAACTGTGTACAAGAGCAGGAGAAGCACACAGAGGAACACGTGGAGGAGCATGCCAAGGAGCAGTCGGCGTCGTCCACCCTTTCCACTCCCATGGGCACCGTGAAAGCACCTCCTGGTGTTGGCGTGGAGCAGATGGCGACAATCCTCGAGCACCATGCAGGCAGCGGCAGCGGCCACAATGTGTACCCGAAATCGCCGTTGAAGTTCTTTGCCCCCGAGTACAACACCTTCACACAAAACAAGTTGAGCGGGGTACTCCAGCAGCTCCAGTCCAAGTCGACCGCCAACACTCCGGTTCTGGGGCAAACCAAGGGTGCTACTCCAGCAGCAGCGGCCAATGGCAGCGCCAATGCGTTGCAGCCGGTCAACTTGAACTCGCGCTTGGCGGCCACACCCGCCGTGCGTAACATCAAGGACTTTACCAAGACCGGGACCTACGACGAGAAGCTGTATTATAAAAACGCCGAGAGCGTGTTCAAGAACTTAACAAAAAAGGGATTCAAGTCGAGGCTAGACGTGCGGGTGGCGTCGGAAAACACCGCCACGTCGACGCCCAAGAACAGCCGGGTTGTCGACATTACCAACCGCCTGAGTGGGGGTGATGATGGTAACCACGACCACAACCACCACACTGACGCAGATGAGTACCTGTCGTTCACGAGTGGGTTCAACTCGGATGGAGGAAGCGAGAGCAACAATGGGGGGGTGGCGGGAAGCAGCGGCGATAGCGCCAACCAGAAGTACCAGGAGTACGTCTCCTTTGGCCAGTCGACGAGACCGGGGATTTCCCGCGAGGCGAGCGAGTACACTTTTGATGAGGAGGATGAGGAGGGGCTCACTGCCAGCTCCTATGTGCAGGGTCGCCACCATCAGGACACGCTCACCACCGGCGCCATGAACAACGCCACGCACCAGCTAGTGGACGACCAACGCCATATGTATGTCTCCAAGCTTGGCGAGATCCAGCGCAAATTCGATCTCGTGGAGGAAGAGAACCGCCAGCTCCGCGCGATGTTAACTGCACACTTGGCTTCGCAGCGAGCGGCTGAAGAGCAGACGCACGGCGCTTCCATTGAGAAAGTGGACGTAGCTGCCGACGAGATGGCAGGTGTCACTGCCGACATGACCTCCAACAATACCGCACCCAACCGCCAGCAGTTTCAGTACAAGACGCGGTCGCAATTGGCGTTGAACGCGGAACGTCCCCCCGCCGCCAAGGGATCTGCGGGCGGTGTCAGCCGCGTGGGCAGGGTGAGCCCCGACGTAAAGTTACCCACGGAGTATGGCAATATGGTCTACGACGCCGTAAACCAGCGCTGGCAAAGCAAGGACGCTGTGGATGAGGCGCTCGACTCCATAGACGACTTAGAGACCCAGATGGAAGCGCCGCAGCAGAGCATTCTCAAAAAGGCAGGCGCAAGGAGAAGCGGCGGCCGCGGCAACGATATCCATGAGGTGTCCTTCCACGAAGTGACCCACCACGAGTCTGCTGAGTTGGCGCCTCCCCATCGCGAGAGTCCTTCCTTCTCTGACGTGACCCGGGCCTCGCAGTTGGACGACATCTCCTTCACCGAGTCGCACAAACGCTTGATCTCGGCCATCAATGACGTCCTCCATGGCGGCGACGAGCACGCCACCTTGACCTGGAGCGACATTGCCGAAATCAAGTTGAACGGGTTTGATTTGGATAATGT
This sequence comes from Zhuliangozyma boniae, assembly GCA_002094185.1. NCBI lineage: Eukaryota > Fungi > Ascomycota > Pichiomycetes > Serinales > Debaryomycetaceae > Zhuliangozyma > Zhuliangozyma boniae. The sequence goes on from MXQC01000013.1 coordinate 128,638, forward strand.
CAAGGACTTGGACCAGATCTTGCCCGGTCTCCAGAGCCTCGACTTGTCGGCCAACAGCCTTAAGCACACTGCGGACTTTCCGGCGCTGCTCATGATGTTGGACTTGTCGGAGAACAAGATTGACGATATGGCCCTGTTTTGTGGGCTCGGCCACTTACAGTGGTTGAGTCTCGCGGGCAACGGGTTGACAAAGACCGCCAGCTTGCACAGCAACCTCCATTTGACCACGTTGAACTTGTCGCACAATGCCATCACTAGCCTCGATGGTCTCCGCGGGTTGGCCAACTTGATGTCGTTGGATGTTTCCGACAACAGTCTCATGGGCATGCTCGATTTGACCGAGTACGAGCTTGTCAACTTGCAGCAGCTCGACTTATCCAAGAACAACCTTGACGCTATCACCGGGCTTGACCATCTCCGTCTGTTAAAGGTGTTGAACCTTGACGACAACCTCTTGGCCAAGTTCTCCACCACCTCGAGCGGTAGCAGTTCTCCTGTGGTCAAGTTGCAGCTAAAGTACAACCGCTTGCGCACCTTGGATGTGGGCGGTATGCCGCAGTTGCGGGTGTTGCGCATCGACGGCAACCGCCTCGACCGTGTGCATGGGTTGGACAAGGTTGTGCGGTTAGAGCAGGTATCGTGCAAGTCGCAGTACCGACTGTTGATGGTGGAGCAGGCGTTGCGCGAAGTCACGAGCGTGCACAAGTTGGACCTTTCGGGCAACCACATCCACAACTTCCACAACCTCCATCAGCCGCTTGTTTTTGTGAGCGATTTAACCATGTCAGCTATGGGCCTCACAAGTGTGCCCCTGGACCTCGCCCGCCACTTCCCCAACGTGCAGCGCCTAAACTTGAACTTTAACAAGTTGTCAGACGTATCGGGGTTGTCCGGGTTCAAGGCGTTGACCCAGTTGTTCTTGGTGAGCAACAAGATCAGCCGATTGGACCACTTGCTCCTGGCATTAGCAGCTAGCCAACGCAGCCTCCGCGTGCTCGACCTGCGCATCAACCCATTGACCACGGGGATATACCCGTACTTGTTTGAGCCTGGTGAGGTGGAGACGGAGATCCAACTCGAGAACCCGGATGACATCGAGGGGTTCTCGGTGCACTACCGTGAGTTGAACCACGGCGACAGCACCTGGGTCGAGCGCGACCAGGAGTTCTTGGGCCAGTTGCTGTCGGTGGACGAGCGAGTGCGGTACGAGTGCTTCCTTGTTTGCTTCTTCAAAAATTTGCGGCGCTTGGATGGCAACGCCGTCACCAGTGAGCAGCGGGTGTTTCTACACGACAAGCTTAGATCAAGATAGAGCAACAGATACCTTCTATATACGGCCTACGAGAATATCAGCACTTTTTTTTAGTTATTGCCTCTATATGTGGTGCTTGGTGATGGGCTTGTTCTCCCCATTGAGCTTCTTGAATGAGCTGTTGAACCCCAACAATTTGTTAATATCGTTTCCCCAGTAGTCCTTTTGTCCGCGCGCGATGCAAAACACCCCGTTGGCGAGCGCATCATTATCCTTGTCGTTCTTGGACTCGGCCACGCCTCTGGGCGACGTGATGTGTAACTCATCCCCTGGCTGCAAGTCCTGCTGCGGAATGCCGTCCACCATCAACTCGATCGACTTGTTGCGGTTGTTTTCCGACAACTTTATCATAATGTCCGAGGTGTGCGGCAAGATCAAGGGCCTAAAAGACAACGATCTGGGGCAGATGGGCGTGAGCAAGATACACGGCACTGCCGGGTGGGTGATGGACCCGCCCGCCGAGAGCGAGTATGCAGTTGACCCCGTGGGTGTGGCAAAGACAATGCCGTCGGCGATGGTGGTGGTGAAGAACTCGTTGTCCATGTAGATATCCACCGACGTCAAGTGCGGCAAACTCCCCCGATGGATGGTCACGTCGTTCATGGCGTGCACCATCTCTTGCGTCTCCTTGTCAAACGATTTCGACTTGTCCTTCCTGATCACGTGGCACTCAATGCGGTTGCGGTGGAGGGCGATGGACCGGCCCTCGTACACGGTGCGGAAGATCTCCTGGCAGTTTTTAAAGTCAAACGGCAATAGAAAGCCTAAGGTGCCCATGGAAAACGACAACACTGGTGGCACGCTCACGTTCAGAAAGAGACTCACGCCGCGGAGAATAGTGCCGTCACCGCCCAACGACACCATCAAGTCGGTCTTGTCCACAATCTCCTCGGCGTTGCCCGTGTAAACAGTGTGACTGCACCCGGCATCAAACAACTTGTTCAGGCTCGTGGACTCGTGCTGCAACTCGTCAGCAACATCAACGGTCACAATCACATTCACCGAGGGGTAGTCGCGGTGCAAGTGGTTGATAAACTGGATCATGGCGTCGCGCACACTGGTGTCCCACGGCTTCTTCACCACAAGTACGTTGGTTGGCGGCGATGACTGCCATACCACGTTGTAGAGCCTGCTCTTTGATGACCGGATGTACTGCGGGAGGCGCGCGGCGGGGAGCTGCGAAAGCGGCTCCACCGATAAGGTTGTGCTAGTGGCGGGGCGCATGGTAAGGGCTCTAGCTGCTGGTGTGAGGGTAGGGATGGTGGTGCCGCTGGCTGTGTGTCTCGTGGTGATCAGTAATAGCAGTTTATACATGAGCTCCGTGGATGGTGGCGTGATCAAAAGAGAGTAACGCGCGCACGCACACACACACACAAATGAAAAGGTGGTTGCTCAAGGAGAAGAAGGGAAGGGGAAAGTGGCAAGGTTATCTGGAAATAAGGCAACACATAAATACTTTTTTTCTTTTTCTTCTGCTTCTCTGCCCTACTTGCCCCTCTCGTTCCGGCCTCGGCATGTGGTCAAGGACCCCGCGGCGTTTCGACTATACACTGTTGTTCAACTCATTAATCTCCTTCATCTCCTCGTCAGTGATTGACGCTGGCTGTTCTGTAGGCTGTGGTACGGGCTGTGGAGCCTCCTCCTTCTGCTGCCCATTCCCCACACTCGTCTCTGCAGCGTCCCCCTCTATCCCCCCCTTCTTTTCCACAGCATTCCCCTTGTCCTCCCCATTCTCCACTACGGCCTTCTCCCCTTTGTCCTTATCGTCGTCATCGTAGAATTCGTTATCAGGCTGAATCTGCCCATCGCGCGCCATCTCCGACCCACCCTTGGTGTCCATAGCATCCGCCGTGTCCTCCTCGACATCACCCAAGTCCTCGGGGTCGTTCGGCACATCGTTCATCTGCACCGACGGTGCGTGCTTGGTGTGCTCCAAGTTGGCCACAATGTTGGTCAAGATCTTGTCCAAAAACTCGGGCGAGTTGCTGTTGTACATGTTCGAGGGCCGCACGTCCAACTTGTAATCCGGGGCATAGTACTCGTAGTACTCATTGTAGGGCAACTCGGTGGGCAACTTGACGTTGTTCAAGAGCCCCGCCTCGTACGCCCACGTGCGCGCCACGTTGCGCATGGTGTATCCGCCGCCGCCAAGCACCATCAAGGGAATGTTGAACGACTTGACAAAGTTGATACAGTTGGCATGGCCCTGCATCGACAAGTTGAAGCAGCCCAACCGGTCTCCACTAAGGGAGTCGCCGCCGCATTGCAACACAATCGCCAGTGGCTGGTACCACTCGACAATCTTGGTGATCAACGGCTCAAAGATCGACTTATACGTGGAGTCGTCAATCCCGTCGCGCAAGGGCACGTTCACTGAGTGGTATTTGCCCTTGCCCACGCCAATGTCCCGCAATTCGCCGGTGCCGGGGAAAAATTCGCCGTACTTGTGGAACGAGCACGTCATTACCCGGTCGGTGGTGAAGAAGGCCTCCTCCACACCGTCGCCATGGTGCACGTCGATGTCAATGTACAACACCCGCGGGTGGTACCGCAACAACTCGATTATCCCCAACACAATGTCGTTCAAGTAGCAGAACCCTGACGCCTCGGACTTCTTAGCGTGGTGCAACCCGCCCGCGTAGTTGATGGCAATGTCGCACTTGCCGCGGTTCAACCGCGCTGCGCCCTCCATCGACCCGCCGCCACTAATCCCGCAGTACTCAAAGAGACCTTCAAACACGGGCGAGTCGTCGCCCACGTTGAACTTGATCTGCTCCTTGGCAAACATGTCAATGTTGTCGGGCAGCACCCGACTGATGAAGTCGATGTATTCGTCGGTGTGGAACTGGCACATTTCCTGCTTCGTCGCAGGCTTGGCCCGGTAGATCTCCATCTTCTTGTAGAGCCCATAGTTCATGATGAGCGAGTGTGCCATTCTTATGCGGTGCGGCTTCATGGGATGGCCGGCGCCGTAGGCGTAGTTGCCGATATCGGCGTCGTAAAAGTACGCGATGCGTTTCTTCTGCTTGGGATCAACCTCAAGCTCGTCAAAGGGAAGCTGCACATACATGGGGGCAGTGTGTTGTGGTGGTGCGTTGTGGTGGTGCGCCGTGTGGTGCTGGTCTACGTCTGTGCCCTCGGTTTATCCTGCTCAGTGTGGACATGAAAATCTCAGAGCCGAAATCCCGTTTTAGTTTTTCGCACTTTTTTTTTCCTGCCCTTTTTCTCCTCTCCTCCTTTTTTTGTTGTTGGTTGTTTTTTGTGCGAGTCTCTTTTTTGGTGTTTTCTACACGACCCACTATCTCCTACTGCCCGTCCTCGCCTCTTGGGACCACACCAAACTATTAACGAGCCTCTACACTTGCTCCACCACGGTTTCGCCGTTGCCTCTCTCGCGCTCGACGCGCAACCTATTCCTGTACTCGAGCAACTGCTGGTTCAACTGGTCCTGCAACTGTGCATTGTGGCACCACTGCGCATACACCTCCTCATTCACCCGGAAGTTGACGCCATTGTTGAAATCCTTGGACCGGATCAGCTTCACATTCACGTCGATGGGCAACACCCATGCGACCCAGCTAGCGCCCATAACCTGTTTCCAGTTCTCTCTCGCGCCCAAGTCAAAGATGTTGGCCAACTTCTTTTCCTTGCCGCGCGAATCAAACTCGTAGTTGAACCGGTTCGCCCCACGGTAGTTCCACTTTTGCTCTTGATACTCAATGGTGGTGAGATTGTGGAGCGTGAAGTAGATGGTGAGAGCGCTAAACACCCCCACGGCAAACCCAAACGAGAGCGACACCACCCACAAGATGGCCAAGTTCACAGAAAAGTACTGCTCCTCGTACTTGCCTTCGGCAAAAAACCCGTATAACACCAGCGACGTGGCGGCAAACACGACCCAGCAGTACACAGCCACGTACGCTAGGAACTGGATAAAGAATTTGTAGTTGAAGAACCCGATGCAGGTGGAGAACCAGGGGCAATAGTGGTCCATTTTCAAGATGCACTTGCCCGAGCGCGAGCAGTGGTGTGTCCTGTCGGGCTTCCACACCATGCACTTGCGACACCACCGAAACTCCTGGCGGCTATCCAAGCTTTTAACGGTGTGCACGGTGATCAAGTCTAGCGGGGGAGAAGACCTGGGCTCTAGCTTGTATGCTGGTGATGATGCAGCTGATGACGATGTTGGTTGTGGTGGCAGTTGGGCTGCTGCGTAGAAGGGATTTTCCGAGGCCCTTGTTTTGATATGGAGCTCCTCGTAGTCCAACGGTGACCCTGGTCCGACAATGATGATGCGGTAGTAGGTAAGCATGCAGAGCAGCCATAGCGTCACCGCCACCACTCCAAGTATCACCACCACCAAGGTCGACTCAAAGTATGCGGGGAGCACAAACAACATCACCCATAACGACCACGCGAGCACGCCAGTGCAAAACACTTTGGGGAACAACGTGGCGAGAAAGCAACAAACCTGCTCGAACTGCGCGAGCCGCGGCTTCATCATGATTGTGGGCTGGCTGATCAACATACACGGCTACCACTCCTCTTTGTTTGCACAAAAGAGTTGCGTATAGGCATATATGTATATGTAACTTTATGGCTTTATAAATGCTTTGAGTTCCAATGTTGCCGTTCCACTTTCTACATTTTTTTTTTCTGCGCCACGGCATGCCTCCGCGCCTGTAGTTTCTCGTTGTGCTTGACCAACGCCTCGTAGCCAATGCCGCCAAACACGAGCAACACCCCGCCCCACTGTGCCGGCTGCAAGCGGTGGCCAAAGAGTACCACACTGAGTATCATGCTGAGCATCTTGCGCGTGACCGTAGCTGTTATGAGTACAATGCTATCGAACTTCTCGAGGATGATAAAGATAAACACCTGGCCCACAGCCCCGCACGCGGCAAACGCCATAATGTCCACCACCACTTCTTGGTGCCGGTGAATAAAGGCCATTGTGGCCCTGATCTCGCCGTACTCAAACACACACGTGTAGGCTGTGGTCAAGGCACATACGAGCAAGTTCAAGAGACACATGAGCTTGGCGCCCGTGATCTTAGTCTTGAGCGGGATCTTGAACATCTGGTCCTGTGTCGAGTTGGTCAAGCCGTCGAGGAGCATCGACCCCACAAGGAGCACCATGCCCCACGCGGTGTTGCCGTCATTGACCTTGGTCTTTTCGCTCGAGTGCGCCAACGTGAACGCGGCCACCCCCGCGGTCACTAGGAGCGCCACTGCATACTTGTAGAGCGGGAACCGCGTGCGGTAAAACACAAAGTGTACCATCATCACCGGGATCAACTTGCACGACTTGGCCAACAAGTATGCCAAGTAGTCCAAGTGGTTTAAAGATCGGTACCCGATGGGCGACGCCACGCTCGAGGTGACGGCAATGAGCACCATCGACTTGAACACACGCCATCCTTGGTCAGTCGGGTTATTGGTGAATATGTCAAAGGGAGAACCGCCAATACCACTGGAGGCAGTGGCAGTGGTGTATACCATGCCCACGACAAAGGCAAAGAGCGCCTGCACGATGTTGATCACCAACGGCGACTGGAAGTACTCGATGCTGCTGTCCTCGCCGTACGGTTTGGTGTTTATGCGCTCCTGCAAGAGCGACCACGTTAAGAAGGTGCCGTAGAGCCCCAATACGCACGTCACAAGGGTAACAGCCAGTCCTGACGCCGACTCTCTCTTCATAATGGGGTAGTAAGCGATTTGGTTGATATGCTGGCTTGCCGTGGTTTCTACCACATTTCCAGAACTATTTTTTCAGCTCTCTGTATTACGTGTCGCTGTCAAAAAGGATGGAAAGCGAGCAGCGCCCTGGATCCAAAACTACCTTGGGCAAATTATATGTGCACATCACGTGAGAGTCCACGCCAAATGCATTATACACCTTGCATTCACCATAAAGCACTATTACAACCACATGGGGGTGCTACCCCCGACCAAAGAAACCAAAGAGCCCCTTTTTTTTCTCCTCGGTTTCGGTGCTAGGCGGGGCACCGGCACCGGCACCAGCAGCCATAGGCTGGGGCGTGCTCTCCCAGGTGGTGCCCGCCTTGTTCAAGTCGTAGGCAATATAGTTGAACCCCACGTCAAACAACACCGGCTTGCACATGACCGGCTCGATGCGTCCTAGGTTGACAACCGCGGTGAGACCGGCCTCGGGGAACTTGTTCATGTTCTCCAAAGTGTAGCTGCCGCCCACACTGCTTGTTGTCGCCGTGGAGGCAGCAAACTGGGCGCTAATGTGCACCTGCAAGAACTTGCGCTTCAACTCGGCCCGGAAGGTGACCACCTCGGCGTTGGTGCTCACGGCAAAGGGGAACTCAGTCTTGTAGTAATCTTCGGCGATGGCAAACGCGTGGTCGATGTAGCTGTATATCTTGAGCGCCTCAGCAAACTGGGCGTTGTGCACATACGACTCCGCCACCACCAAGTTGCGCTTCGCTTGGTAGAACTTTTCCAAGTTTTCCAACGAGACGTACAACGCATCGTCGTTGTACACACCAGGGAGGTCCTTCAACTCCTCGACAATTGCAATGATGCCGCGGTACAAGCGGATAATGTCCTTGTTGCTGCTGCCACTGGAGGTGGTGGTGGCAGTGGTGGCAGTGGCGACACCACCGGCCTTTTCCACCTGCTGGCCAATCAACAACAAGTCGCGCTTCAACCGCGTAAACAACAAGTTATAGCTGATGTACGTTGACAAGATGGCGCGGTTCTGCACCTGCTCCAAGTCGTCGTCGTCCTGGCTCTTTTCCGTGTCGAGCTTGTGCAACTCCAACACCGCCATCCACGCGGTGATGACGGGGTCAAACTGGTTGGCATCATTATACTGCGTCCAATCCTGGTTCGCCGTCAACTCGCGGATCTTATACGCCACCTCGTCGTTGTAAATGTGTGCCGCGTGGTCTCTCCATTCCACCTGGCGTTCGAGCTCCACCCCATCACTAGCAGAAATGTCCAAAGTGTACTTCTCACCCACCAACGCCAATGCTGGCTTCAATACGGCCACGGCGCCGTCGTGCGCGTGCTTTCTCGCAACAGAACTCAAGTCCGTCGCGGAGAGGTCCAACTGGGCTGCAGCCAAGCTTAACGACGGATCAACCAAAGTATCGGTCAACTCGGTGCACAACATCTTGCTGAAATCGTCGTCACGGGACCCGTACTCATCATACAACCGGGCCAACGCACACTTGGCTATGGAGAACGCATTCAACGCTTTGGCCCATTGCTTTTTGGCAATGGCCAACTGGCCCGCCACCAACGCCGTAAACACATACAACTCGATGCGCTGGGTAGCGCCACTCTCAGCTGCACTACTGGTCAATTCCAACAAGTGAGATGCGTGGAAGAAGGCGCGTTTAAGCTTGCTCTTCATCAACGTGTTGAAGCTCCGTGCCGCTGACGCCGACTTTTCGCTGCTCGACACTTCCAAAAAGCTCTTGATCTCAAGCGCATACAACACGTCGCGCTCGGCCGTGAGCAACATGAGCAACCCGTACTTTTCATCCTGGGCATACTCTACCCCCGTCACCACCTTGCGCTTATAGTTCTTGGTGTCCTTGGTCACCAAGTGTAACTCATGGCGCAACTTGTTAAGCCGCTTGTTGATTCTTTTCCTCTGCTTCTTAAAATCGTCCGCTGAGACCAAGTATGCGCTCATGCGCGCGCCCAACGTTGTAGTTAAGGGTGTGTCCATGGTGGGCAGGCAAAGAGACCTTTGGTGTGAACTGATGCTGTTCCTATGCCTTTTTTTTGTCTTTTTTTTCATTCTCGACGAAGTGGAAAATTGGTATCGATTCGCACGACTATAAGATATTTGCAGTCGGGGAAGGGACCAGTGGTGTCGACAACAGGGGGGAAGGGGGTGACAACTCGTTCGAGGTAGATGGCTAAGGGTATTGGAGTATTACTGGCGTCACTTCTGTGCGTTCACCATCTCATTCCACATTTCCATCGTAATTTTACCCAGATTTAGGTGAAATGTGAATGAAGTGAAGCTGAAGAGAGGGTTCATGGCCGTAACCTCACCCCCAACTGACTGTCCACCTCCCCAGAGGATGTACTGGGATATTATCCCTCTTATTATGATGCATCTACACATGTTTTCAATTTCTTCTTAGTACATTCACATTAATGCAGATTCATATTTCTCTCGAAAATACTCTTCGTAGCTTAGTTGGTAAAGCGTCAGACTGTAAATCTGTAGATCACGTGTTCGAATCACGTCGAGGAGAGTTATTTTTTTGCCAACATTTTGAAGAACTCCCAGGTACCAGGCTCGAATGAACTCTCTTTCCCTTTTCTTAGTGCTCTTCTAAAACCTCTAATTAAATATATAAAATGCCCAGAATAAAAAGTAATGCTAATAAAATTAATAAACCAACTGCCTGTCTTCTCTCCTAAAAGTGCTCCATCAAAAGCACACTCTCCCAAAGACAGCACAAACACACAATGCCCAATCCACCAAACACGATGCACGACAGGAAAGTGCTTGGCTGGTGGTATCGGTAAAACATCAAGAGGTTAACACTAATCATGCCAAACACAAGGGCGATGCCCATTCCCAAGAGCAACACTACCACGAGCCCGACATTATCGCGCGCCGAGAATCTGGAGCCCTCAGCGCTGAATATCGAGTAGATAATGCCAATCTGGATTCCCGAGAGAAACAACGAGATCACCACGAGAGAGAAGTAGACGTACGACAATGTCTTGTCGTACTCGTGCTCGTACTGGTGCTGGTACTCGTTGCGCTGGAAGTACGACATGGGCTCCTCGTTGATCGAGTCGTAGCCCGAGTAGTGTGAAAGGAGCTTGGTGTAGGGGTCAAGCAACTCTTCCTCGTAATAGGGGTTCTCGTAGGTCAGTCTGTACTGCCTCTGCCTCTGTGGCTGCTGCGGCTGGGCTCTGCCCAGGCGATAGCCCTTGAACCAGGTGTTTTTGAAAGCGAGGAGCCGGGAAATGAAGTTATTGTCAAAACTGCTGCCAAACATACCGCCACCACGACCCCCAAAGGGGTGGTCGTAGGAAAACAAGTCCCGCGGCGAGATGCTGAGGTCGTCGTCATTCTCATCCGTGGGGACAACTTCAAAGATGCTGGAGCGGTAAGACTGCTGCTGGGTGGTAGTGCCGCCCATAGTGTTGGCGTTCGCAGTGGTGTTGGCGTTGCTGCTGCCGTTACCAATGTCAATGTGGCTAGTGTTGTTGGTGTAAGGATAGGTGCTGGCGTTGCCGTCAAGGGGCGGCCCCATTTCCTGGATGCTCATCTTGTGCTTGATGATCAAGTTCGATTTCTGCTTGATCAAATCATTCTCCTCGTTCCACTGCTGGTTATGGTCCTCCACGCTCTCAAAGTTCTTGAGAAGGTTCAAGTTCAACAAGTTGGTATAGTGGTTGTTGATATACTCGCCCTGCGGGATGATATTGTGGTAGCACGACAACTGGTAGTGGTAAAAGCTCAACCCCTTGAACAAGGTCAAGCTCGTGTTGTTGAGGATCGACTGCACCTTCTTGGGCAAGCGACGCGCGCTCGAGTGTTTGTTGTGCACAATACCCTCCTTGCCATCAATCTCCGTCGTCAACGAGTGCTCAAAGTTGGACAAGTGGATGTCGTTGGAGTACACGGCAAGGTGGTTGTGCGGAAACATATCAAAGTCGTCGAAGCCCGCGGGGAACGCCAAGCTGCGCACGTGGCGCGCCGTATTGGTGGTGAAGATATCGCTATCGAGGGTGATCAAGTAATCGCCATCGCTCACGTCATCATACACCGCAGTGGAGGCGGCTACAGAAGCCGGGCCCGACGTGGCACCACCCCCACCAGCAGACGTGGCACCAGCATCCTCATCGTTATCGTCCACCACCAAGTACCGCACGCGCTTGCAAAACAACTTCAACGTGGGCACCATATTATGCGACACGATATAATCAATCGTTTTTTTCGTCAACTGGCTCGCATAGTGGAAGTAATCCAACAACGCCTCCACGTGGTCCTCGTTGCCTCTGTCGCACAAGTGGTCCAAGAAGGTCTGCACGACACTGTTGGGGAGAATGCAGTACGAGTACTTGCGCAATCCGCCCACGGGGGCAATAATGATGGACGTGTCGTTACTCTGACCGGTAATCACAATCGCAGGCTCGCTGAGCAAGTCGTGCGTCAAGTAAGTGTATGACACAGCATCATCGCCCAAGTTCTTGAGGTTGAGATACACGTTGAAATTGAGAATCAACTCGTTGAGGGCATCCTGTGGGATGAGCGTGTGGAGCTGGAAGTTCTTTTTGAGAAAGATCGAGAGGTCGAAATGGGACTCGCGCGTGGGTGGGGTCTGCTGCGCCGGGGTGCTCGCGGCCGTGCCGATTGTGCCCGTGGGGGTAGCAACACGGGGTACAGGGTCAGGGCCCGCACCAGTACCAGAACCAGAACCAATACCAGAACCAACGGCGGACTCCGCACTGACGTGGCCACTAGCGTGGCCACTGTAGTTGCTCCCATTATGGCTGGTGCCGCCCAGGGTGCGCGGGAGAATGGAGTTCTGGTAGTTGGTGTCCGAAATCCATGTGGATGCAATGCTAAAGAGGGAGTTCTTGCGGTTCAAGTCCGAAGTATGCTGGTTGTACTTTTGCTCATACTTGACCACGTTGATAAAATTGGTCAACTTGAGCGTCAAGGGCGAGAGGTCGTAGTTGAGAAAAGACCTTTGGTTCCCTAGTAGATACTCCTTGAGGTCAATGACAAACGCCGTGGCCTGCTGCTTGTGCGTGTAGTACTTGAGGAACTTCTTAAAGATCTTTTTGACAGCGATCTTCTGGATGAGGATGAACTTTGATAAGTTCTTCAATACAATGGAGAGCTCGATGGCCTGGTAGAGCACCTCATCAATCTCCATCACGAAATGACGCAACGCTGTAACGTCTTCGAGGTGCTGGGCAATGAGCTGGTCAAAGTATTCCTGCAAATAGCTGTACTTGCGCGTCAACTCGCCGCACTTGGTGTGGATGAAAAGGTTGATGTAGTCAAAGTTGTCCACAAACGCACCGCGGAGGGAGGACAAGTCGTGGGATTTGCTCTGAGTAATCTCCCTGATCCTGTACTTGAGGTCATTGTAGTCGATGTTGTAGCTCTTCCATTCCGGTATCGATAGATGCTGTAGGTTGTTGCCAAACTTCATGGGAAACGGGGGAAGTTGTGGTGATAGAGAGGGGAACGAGTGGCGGGAAAGGGGATACTGGTACCTTCAAATAGTTGAGGAGGGAAATCTCTCTTTCTGTGGAATTCTCTTGACTTTTTTGTTCCTTTCTTCTTCTATTTGCTTTGTGTGTTTTCTTCAGCCGCCTTTTTTTAAGACATGCAGTGAACGAATATTTCTTGTGTCCAGATTGTAAGGGGTGGAAGAAAAGGCGGGTTGGGTGAGTGGCGGGCGGTAGCTGTGACGTGTACGCTGTATGCAACTATGCAGATGTCCTCTCTCTTGTTTTTGGTTAGGAGTGTTGTGGGGTGTGGGAGCTATACCAGAAAGGTGATGCCCAGAATGTTGGAGATGATTTCTTTAATGTCGTGTGCTCCGGGTGGGCGGGTCGCCTTTTTATATTAGCTGGATCTTACTGCCGGGTTGGAACGTGGGCGCTGCTGTATTATTATTATTTTTTTCTTCTTCTCCTTCTAGCTAAGGGCTAAGATAAGACCAGGACGGGAAGTGTAGTAAAGCGGGGCGGGGGAGAAGGCGAGGTAACGAGAAGGTGAGGCGGGTGAGGTAAGGAGGGCTGTGGTGGAAAAAATGCGATCTTAGACGATACAGGAGGGTGGGATTTGCTGTGCTGCAGGTGTGCTGTGGTGGTGGTGGGTAGTTGGCAGAGGAGAGGAAGGAAAGGAAAACAAGACTCAGTAGTCGTAGAGAGCTGTTAAGGCAGATACGAGCGAGGGAGGGGAAGAGAGAGGAGAGGAGAGAGGAGGAGAGGGGAGAAGAGAGGAGAAGGGGGGGCGGGGGGCGATCGCCTTGACTATATATAATATAGGAGCAGACCATGGTCTGCTCCTATATTATACATATCCGTATTGGAACACAAAGAGGAGAAGAGCAATGGCGCAGAAAAGAAAAGGCGACAGGCAATATATAAAAAAAGAACAAACACAAACTAATAGTGGCAGTGGGAATAATACTGCTGCTGTTACTTTGTGTCCGAAAGGAGGAGAGTTAGTAGCCCAAGAAAAAAACGAATCAGAAGACCGCTTTCCCAATTAGGAAGAGGAGGTAGAGGTGAGGGAGCGCATGCATTTCATGAGTGGAAGAGCATCACTATTTCCACAAGGTAACCGCACCCGGGCTAATGCATACATTGTATGAAAAGCTAAACTGGTTGGCAAAGACAGAGAGAGGTGGAGCATAGGGAGTGAAAGGAAAAGCCTGGGCTGGAAGGAGGTATATAACTGTGGGCGGGTTTATACATGTATGGCAAACAAGCCGGGATGTAGCGCGGATCACACAAAAAGGGAGAAGCCCCATTTCTCGCGAAAAGAAGAGACGACACAAAGGTTACAAAAAGAGAGCCTGAGACACGCTCCTCTTTAATAGTAGAGCAGTGCTGCACCTACTCTTGTGTAACGTACTGTCTCTGCTGTGCTCCTCCTTTTCATTGTCTCTGTTCTCTTTACTCCTCTCCTACTCCCCCTCTCGCTTTCGCAGTCGATTGTTAGTGAGGCTCAAAAGGGGAAGAGTGAAAAAAATACACTAAACAATATAAGGAAAAAGAGGAATTAAATAATAGGAACTAGGAACCCACGTGGGCTCTCTCTTACTCCTCTCCCTTTCTTTCTCTTGCAGTTGCCACTTTGAACGGTACCGTCTTCAACGACACCACCCGACCCTCTGCGAGTGGGGTGGTGTTAGTCCCACTGAAAACAATAACAAAAGACGTGAGGGGAGAGAGGGGGGGGACGCAGGCGTTCCCCCCCCTCTCCTTCCGTTTGTGCTCATGTGTATGTACATGCTGGCATTAGGGAGGGGAGGGGGCCAACGAAGAAAGAAGAAGAATGCTCGTCCCAGCCAAGCCGGTCTCACTTCACTCATAATCCAGCTTGGGGGTCTTCTCCAGCTATACCATTTTTCTTGGTGAAATTTCATACTTGCCAAAATGCAACAGGGTAGCGTAACCATAACTCACGCCTCACCGCTGCAGTTGACGTTCTGTTTGGCAAGCATTTCAGGACTCGGTCACCCTTGCCACCATAAAGCAGACCAAGCCTTTTGGATTGAACATGTCTTGGCTAACAGCGGTTGTGGTTCTGGCCCTAGCTCCTCATCACATACAACTGAAACAGGGACCATGAAAAGAAAAGGAGCGCATTATTTTTTCTTTTTTCTTTTTTTCGCATGGTTTTGTTCACAAAACCGCACGTGACATGAGAAGGAAAAGTGGCTGCCTACTCCAGCAGGGGATACAGGGATATGCACAACATGCATGGACTGCTAACCTAGAGCATGCATGTGTTCTTGTATGCCGCTCTGCAGATTATTCAAGCTCCCCCACAGCGTTGCGTGGACTACCGCAAGATCTGAAAAGAAGAGTATGACAGGTATTTCACTCGGGGCAGAGGACAGGAACGGGGTGGGTAAGCGATGGTGGCCACCACTATGCCCCCTCCCCCATTTTCCCGACTCGGCCCATGTTTGAATACAGGATGGATATGGTTACATTTCTTTTCGTTTCAGGCGTAAGAAAAAATCCTAACTCAACGTGGACAGGTCATCCTATGAAATTTGCACCGCCTATTGCATCATCTTGCCATCATCTCCCCCTCCTCTTTCTTATTTCCTCTACCAGGACTCTTGTTTTTGTTGCCACAGTAATCACAAGTCCACCGTAGCCTTGCATCACTCTTATCACCCAATCTTCCATCTAGCATGGGAAGTGGTATTCACCTCCCCACTTTGTCCTACATTTTACCAATCACACGAGCGTTAGCCCTTGTGGTTCAGAAGGTATACCAATCTGGGTCGTCGAGGGGATGCCAGTCCCATTGTGTCTGCACATTGTATAGGGGGCAACCGGTTGAACAAAAAGAAGCAGAGGCAGAGGCAGAGGTGTGAAGGTGAATCCCCCCCACCCAGTTTAGACGCAGAATGTTACACAATAATTGGCCAGCCTTTGTGACTAAAACGCCACTATGTCGCCTCTCTCCCTCCTGGTGTAACTCTGACAGACTTCAGCGGACAAGCACATTATACCACAACACTCGTCTACATGTATATGTCCTCATAGAGAACGGGCCGCACCTTTACGTGACACACCCGTCACCCCCTTCGAATGATGGCAATAAAAACAGAGTCAAAAGTTCGTAACTTGTCCATGGCTGGTCACTTTTATTTTCTTGGATGAAGGGAGAGAAGCGAGGCGGAGGCAGTGAGTGGAGAGAGTACATATAACTTTCTTTTGAGACAGCAGGTGCCAACATATGTGGAGAAGACCAGCACCGACATGCTCCGTTGATAGTCTCCCCATACAATAGGCGGAAGAGAGAGTGTGTTAGTAGGCCTCGAACCAGCATGCCCCATTAGGTGAGTTGTCGTGTGTGTCTAAGAACTTTGTTAGTATGCAAGTTTTTGTTACACAAAAGGGAGTATTAGCTGCCACTTTGTCAGAGTGGTGTATGTACGACTTAATTTAATTTAATTTCTTTTTTTTTTTTCTTTTTCTGTTGCACTTTTATTTTCCGCAACGTGGGCCTCTTCCCGTTCACGAGTACGTTCTTATTACTGTAATTCAAACCGAGGCTTTTGCTGACCGGGAGAGCTTCTTCTGAGCACTAGGCTCCAGGTCTTCTCTCCCTTCTGGAGATATACGATTCCCGCCCTGTCGAGAGATGACGTGTTCTGTCACCAGATGGCAGGAACCACTCTGTGGCCGTGGTTCTCTTCTTGCCAAGGATCACATGCTATCCCCCACCACCTCTTCCTTCCCCAGCGCTTTCTTGGCAAGTTCGTAATTTACTTCACATTTTCTTCTGCAGTCAATTCTCTTTTTTTCTTCTTTTTTTCTTCTTTTTTTCTTCTTTTTCTTTGGGAGGGAGATTCAACGCTGCCTGATTGCTTCGCAGGGGGAAAGGCAAGCTGGAAATTGCGAAAGCACACACAAAGGCCGAATCAGGAGGTTGAAAACTCGTAGTGGGAAAGAGAGTAACACACCAGGATGGGGGTGTGAGGGTTGTATGGCACAGGGCGAAGACAGAGTGCGTCACAAAAGGAGGTCCGTGTGCGCTGCAGAATATCATCTAACAACCCCATCAAACACACGTCTCCACCTCCAGTCTATATTCCCACTATGCTACTACACGTTTGCTGGTGGGCTTGGTGGCCTCATGGCGCACACCCTTGACAAACACGGGGATCATCCCGCCCGTGCCCACGGCAAAGGGCCTGTGGCCCAACACCATCAACTGCGCACGAATACTCCCCGAGTGACTCGTGATGGACACAACCTGGTCACCCTCACTATCCTCAAACACCAGCTGCAACCCCTGGTTGATCCGCAACGCATGCTCGGCCACGCTCTCGCGATAGTCGTCGCGGTAGTAAATATCCTCCTCCGCGAACCCGGGCTCAATGACAAACCCCTGAGGCTCATATTTGTCAGCAATCACGGTTCGCGACGAGCGCTTGTCGCACGTGTGCACGCCCATCGTCTCGCGCCAGTTCTCCTGGATGTATGGCTTCACCTGTTGCAAATCCACAATCTTCTCCCACGTATAGATCAACGTGTCCGCCGAGCGGCGCAACGGGCTGGAGTAGAGCCTGGTGGGAAGAATAGCCTCTGCTCCGGTGTTGTTGCAAAACTCCACCCCCCACGCCTCGGCATTCTTGCGCGCCGCCGCAATGCCCGCCTCAGTCAACTCGGAATCAGGCCCCCACGTGATCTCCCCGTCCCCGTTGAGTTTCAGCCAGTGTTTGTTCCAGGCATCATTGCCATACTTTTTATGCGCATAGTTGTGATACCCCTCCTGGTGCCGCGCAAGATAAAAGAGCTTGTACTTTTCATTAGCTGCCGCGGCCTGGTTCAACTCCCGGAGCCGGGTGGTAATCTCGGACCACGGATGCGCAATGCCAAAGTGCTCGGCAATATAGTCAAAGTGAGCATCATCGGTCTCGGCGAGCGACTGGCGAAACATCCCAGGGACAACGGAGAACTCCCAGTGAGCAGAAGCAGAAGTAGACTTGATTTCGGCGAGGCGGGACTGGTACTCCCGTCTCAGCGCTGCATCGATCTGTGAGTCAAGCACGTCGAGGGGGTTAGGGTTGAGTGAGGTGGTAGACATCGTGGTGGCAATGCACTGTGACAGCGGGTGTTTTTGTTTTCTGTTTTTTGTTCTTTTTCATCGCTTATTTCTGAATTGAGCGTTTTCGGCGGCACGTGTGGAGATGCAAGGAGAAGAGAGTGTCCAGATGGGAGAAATGTGCCCGCTACATAGGTTTGCAGTACATCCAACTGATGATGCCTTGTATTGCCGATGGTGTCGTGGATCTACAGGCGTGTGTCAGTGAGAAACACTGTCCTCAATGACACATTTTAGACACAACATCCCACCAGTTACTGCTTCATCGGTGACATCACTCGCATTCAACTAACTACTTGACACACCTCTCCTGAAACCCTCCATTTTAGCATGTGGATGTGCCCTTTGTCCTTTGTCCTTTGTCCATGGCTTGCTCCCTTCCCTTTATTGGTGTGTAAACAAATAATGACGTAAGCCCGCGTGAGTGTCTCAAAATATTCACGACACTAAAATGCGACAAGTAATCAATGGTATTTGCTCTCCCCTCCCTTTCCATCACCATGAAAGACTCTCCTGTGGTTCTCCAGCTAGCCCGACGAGTTCAGGGACATGGCGGCTGCTATACCTCTCCACCAGCCCCTCTGCAGCCACTACCTCTCACACCCACCCGGCGCACCTGTCTCCTCCTCTAATTTTCTTCTCTTTTCCTTTTCTACACGATTTCTCTTCGTCTGCCACATTTCATCTTCTTTCTCTTCCTCTTTCTTGTCGTCGACAGTTTTTGGGAGGAAGGGGAGAGAGAAAAAAAGTGTTCGCTGGGCAAACAAGCGGACAACAAGCAAAATTGAAACCACTCCCTGATTGACACACCACACAACACACAGCACCACACAACACACAGCATCACACAACACATCAGGAACAACCGATCCCATAAAAGCACCCCATTTGGTTACATCATTTCTTTGTCTCTCCAATTTGCCTTACTGATCAGCACCACAACAGTAGCACAACAGCTCCTCCCCCTACGATGGACAAATTCAACGACGACTTGTACCCATTGGCCCTTTTGATGGACGAGTTGAAGCATGACGATGTCAGCAACCGGGTAGAGGCAATGCAGAAGTTGGACACCATTGCCATTGCCCTCGGTCCCGAGCGCACCCGCAAGGAATTGTTGCCATTTTTAAACGATGTGGCCCAGGACGACGAAGAAGAGGTGTTTACGGTCTTGGCGGCGAAGTTGGGCGGGTTTGTCCCCCTCATTGGTGGCCACGCATATGTGGAGCCCTTGATCTCCATCTTGACCATTTTGGCGTCTATGGAAGAACCGCTTGTGCGGGACCGCGCCATCGAGTCGTTGAACGCCATCAGCTTGGAGTTGACGCTGGACGAGATCAATGGGATCTACTTATCCCTTATCCACAGCTTGAGCCAGGGTAACTGGTTCTCCAAAAAGATTGCTGCCTGCGGCTTGTTCAAAGCAGTGCTCATTAGGGTCGATGCCGCCACGCGCAAGGACTTGTTGCGGTTGTACTTAAAGTTGGTCACAGACGACTATCCTATGGTGAGACGCGCGGCCGCCACCAACTTGCCACGTCTCGTGGACTTGTTGACCGAGTTTACCGAGGCCAGTCCCAACGACGCCAACAAGGTCAACAACGAGGACTGGGAAATCATCTCCAAAATGTTCCAGCACTTGATCAACGACGACCAGGACTCGGTCAAGTTTTTGGGCGTGGACGTGTTGATTGCTATTCTTGAGTTTTTCCAAAAGATCCACGAGTACAGCTTTAACTCGGACTTTTTGTCGTCGGCATTGAAGTTGATCAAAGACGAGAGCTGGCGGGTCAGGTATACCGCAGCGGACCGGTTCAGCAGGATTGCCCAGAATTTCACGCACAACGAGTCCGACTTGTTCCAGTTGATCGAGCCCTTTGTGGCGCTTATGAAGGACCACGAGGGCGAGGTGAGACGCGCCGTTGCCAAGCAGTTGCCCGAGTTTGCTCGGTTGTTGACCAAGTTTCCCTCCACGCGCGCCACCATTCTCACCAAGATTGTGCCCGTGGTGAACGAGTTGAGCCAGGACCCACAAGAGAGCGTGCGCGCGTCGCTCGCATCCTCCATCACTGAGCTCTCTCCTATCTTAGAGAAACAGGCCACCATTGACAAGTTGTTGCCAGTGTTTTTGGTGATGTTGAAGGACGAGTTCCCCGACGTGAGATTGAATATTATCTCCAATTTGTCGGTGGTGAATGAGACCATTGGCATCAACTTGTTGTCGACAAATCTCTTGCCTGCCATTACCGAGTTGGCGCAGGACCACAAGTGGCGCGTCCGCTTGGCCATCATCGAGTACATTCCCAAGCTCGCGAACCAGCTCGGCGAGTCGTTTTTCAACAACGAGTTGTTGACGCTCTGCATGTCGTGGCTCTGGGACCCGGTTTTCGCGATTCGCGAAGCAGCAGTGGAGAACTTGAAGCAGTTGACCATCATATTCGGCTCCAGCTGGGCCCAGCGCGAGGTTATAAATCGATTGTTGAATCAGGACGACAAGATTGACGAGAATGACAAGATTGACTACTCCAACTTTATCATCAGGATCACGTGTCTCTTTGCCATCACCAGCTTGATCCCCGTGATTGACACTAAGATCTTGGTGGACAAGGTGTTGCCCTTTATTAACGGACTCATCACGGACGCTGTGCCCAACATACGCTTCAACGTGGCAAAGTCGTACCACACGCTTGTGGAGGCGTTGATCAGGAACAAGGACCAGTTGTCGGAAGATGAGTTGAAAAAGTTGGTCAGCCTCGAGATTTTGTCCAACTTGGAAAAGTTGGAACACGACGACGATGTCGACGTGAGGTTCTACTCGGCCAAGAGCATCAAGGAGATCAACGAGATATTGGCTTAGGGGCAGGGGGCAGAAATCTGGTGGAGAGGTCTGGTGGAAAAGTCTTTTATTTCTGCACCGTTGCAACTGTATACGTACAATATGGGCAAGTACAAACACACGAATATATCTACATAATGTATCTGTTTAAAATCAGTGCAACGTCTGCTGCTGCTGCTGCTGCTGCTGCTTCTCACTCTCCTGCTTTTGCTGTAGCTTCTCAAAGTCAAAGTCGAATGACGCTCCGCACCCACACGAGGTTGAAGTGTAAGGGCTATCGACAATCTTAAACTGCGAGCCAATCAACTCCTTAGTATAGTCGAGCTTCGAGTCCTGTAAGATCTCCAAACTGCTTTCGTCCATAACAACCTGCCCGCCCGTGTCCCTGGCAAATACAAGGAGATCAGCGGCATCACCAAGCTCCTTTTTCAAGTTCGTCAAGGTCAAATTATACTGGAACCCGTGGCATCCGCCCGACTCCACTTGGATGCGGAGCGCCGAGTCCTGCGGGTCCGGTTCCTCGCGCGCTATGCTGCTCAATTTGTCACTCGCACGCTGGGTTATGGCGATCTTGAGCGCTGTGTTGCCGCGGATAAGCTTGGTGGCGCGGAAGTCGTTGGTGGGTGCCGCAGCAAACGTGGATGACTGGAACGTTTTCGGGGGGGCAGCACTGGCACTGGCACTGGTGGCTGTTGCATTCTGTCTGAGAAACATCCAGAAGGCCGCACCATGCTGGCGCAGGGATATACCGCCCAGTAGTCTGGGGAGGGGGCCCTTGCCTAGTAGTCTGCTGGTTCCTGTCCTGATCATGATTGCTGAGTAATAAACTAGTGGTTTATTGGTCAAACATTTTTTCTTTTTCCCATCCGTATTTTTTCTCCCTCCTCCTTCTTTGCCCCATTTCTCGGCTCCTACTTCGGCAGATAACGCTTAAAAGTGTACTGACTATAAGAACAAAAACAAAATGGACAAACATACGCACCATACCACACCACTGTCTTCCCCCTCCTCAAACATAGTTGTCGTCACTCACTCTCCAGCTCTTGAGCAACTTCAAGTGGGCCCAGTCCTCTTTGCGGCCCTCCATGCCCCACGACAAGTACCTAAAGTACCAGAACGTGTAACCCACCATAAAGTACAATCCGGCAAAGATGGCCGCGTACGCGAGCTTCTTGGCGGGGCTGGCGTTGCGCTTGTTCAATCCCAAGGTGAACGCCTCCACCTCGTAGCAAAACACAATCATGGCAAAGTACAACGCGGGGACATAGTGGTGCACGTACGTCACACGGCCCATAATGACAAAGGGCATAAAGTGTAAGCCCCAGCCAAACATGGGGTACACGCCGCCCATGAGGAACAACTGCAACTTGTGAGGGTCCGTGAAGTCAGCAAACTGCCGCTGCCATCTCACGAGGTAGTAAATCACGAGCCCGGCAAACACCACGAGCCCCGCGCTCGAGGTCCACGTGGTGGCAGGCGACCCAATCATGTAGTACTTGGGCTTCTCGGCGCCCCAGCCACACATGCGGATCCCCACATTCAAGGTGGGCCACTGCCAGAACTTGGACGCCAAGTCGTCCTGCTTGTCGTTGTCGGGGATCAATGCATTGTTGGTGGCCATCATTGCCAAGTTCAACTGGATAAAGTCACGCAAGAACCGCGTCTTGGGCAACTTGAAGTCCGCGGAAGGTGGGGGCAAGAGCTCGTTGCGATGGTCCTCAATATTCCACCACGTTCTCTTGTCTTTGGTGAACGGGTTCTTCATGCACACAATCTCACCCTGCCGGAACCCCCAATGGGGCAACGTGTTGCCCGTGGCTGCGAGGTAACAGTTCATAAACTTGTTCTTCAACCGGAAAGAAGAGGACAAGGGGTGCAACCGCATCTTGTCCTCATCTCCCGCCTGCTCCATAATCTCCACGATCCAGTTGTCCTTGACGTCGCCAATGGTCAAGTTGCCATAGCACGCCACTTCTAACTCGGCCTTGGCCACAGGCGCCTGCACGTCGTGTGTGTGCAAGTTGCGGCCCGTCAGCGGGTGCATGAGCCGCACCTCCATGCCGTCAATAATGTACTCAATGGTGCTGTTGTCGTTGCCGTCAATGTATGGCTGGCCTCTGGCCCTCTGGAAAATCCAGTTGTTGTTCGAGTCCTTGTGGCCGTACGTAGTCACCTGCTGCTGCTTGGACCCCTCAGGGTACGTTTGCACATGTGAGTGGAGCAACCCCCCGCTCAAACCCTGGTTCTTGAGCGTCACCTTGGAGTGCACCATGGCAATCTCGCGTGGACCGCCACCCACACCCGAGCCCTGCAAGTTGGCTTGGAAGAGCGACGACATGTTGGCGTCGCCAGTGCCGGACTTGTAGAGCAAGTCAAAGTGGATCTTGAAGCAGAGCATGAAAATGAGGATGGGCACCACAATTAAGCCGAGCGTGCGCGCAGCCCAGTGGCCAGCATACTTCTTCCACGAGACAGACTTGTCCGCAAGCTTGTTCCAGAGATCCACCACGGTGTAGATGCCGACCAAGGTGGTGACAAAGAGCCCCACCATCTTGACGGAGCACGTGCACCCGATGGACACGCCTGTCAACAATAACCACTTCCACCACTTTCTGCTAAACTCCTGCGCCTTGGTGTTGTGGTTGTGGAATCGGGCAAAGCAAAACACGGTGGCCACAGTGAAGAACAACAACATCGAGTCCAACAAGATAAACTTGCCCAAGGTCACGTACGACGACTCGACGCATACCATCAACGTGAAGAGCCAGGTGGTCCAAATAGTGAAACCAATCTCCTTCATGGTGTAGTACGCCAAGGGCACGCACAATGCCGAAAAAGTGGCGTTGAACAACCGCATCTTGGTGTAGTCAATGTACTCGGGGTACGCTTCGCCCGAGGGAAAATCCCACGAGCCATTGTACCCGGCCAAATACCCACTCAACCCCACTAACATCTTGCCCAAGGGAGGGTGCACGTCGTGGTAAAACTCGTGTCTGAGATAATAACTGCCAAACTTGCCGAAATGGGCCTCATCCCACACCACACTCTTGTTGATGGAGATACGGTAGAAGCGGACAAAGAACGACAACAAGGTGAACGCAAGGGGCGCGAGAATACCCTCTAACTTCTTCCACGACTCAACATACTCCTTGGCCTCATCGTACTGCGTTCTCTTCAAGTCGTCCTCGCCGTCTGCATCCTCGTCGTTCTCGTCCAATTCATCCTCCTCGTCGTTCTCGTTCTCATTCTTGTCGCGGTACTTCTTGTCGAGAAAGCCATTCTCCTTGCTATTCTCTTTCTTGTCCTCCTTCACTCTTTTGGACACATCCGTCTCATGGGGCTGGACAGACGATGACATTGCGATGAACAATAGGAGCGCTGAGCGTGTGTAACTGAGCGTTGACTCGTGTCTTTTGCAAAAGAAAACCAGGTGTTCTTTAAGAAGAAGAAAAACCGGCAGAAGGAGAAACACAACGAAAACAGGGAAGCGTAGCGTCTGGAATGAGACAAGATTTTTCAGTTGACACGTAACTCGAAAAAAGGAAGTGGAGGGAGAAAAAACACCAGCTGGCGCGAGACAACGCGGTTGGGTTTTGCAAGCAAGAGATTTGGAGGGAGAGCGCGTGAGAGGAGAAAGTCACGTGGTGGGTATCCACAGCACAGCACGGCACAGCACAACCACCATCGCCACCGCAGGTGTAAACAATGTATTGTCCAGTTGCTCTATTATACACGCTCTAGTCCCAGCCGTATACTCTTGATCATCCACCACACCGTGTCGTCACTATGCGTGTCGTTCATCTTGATTTTGCCATCGAGCGAGATGTTCACCAACTCGCTCATGAACCTATCCAACACCAACCGGTCAAAGTGGATCTTGGTGTGTTCATACAAGTACGCACACACATCGTCATACAACCGCTCGTGGAAGATTCTTGGCACGTCACGCCGTGGTATATCTACAATGAAGTTGCGCAACCGCTCCCCGGAGGACAGCGACAGCAGGGTTGGTGCGAGCGCCACCGGCACCACCAGCGGCGGCGGCAAGTACACAAACTGCAACTCTCCTGGTATGTGGTCCACCTTGTTCAGGAGCTCGTTGACAAAGTTGGGAATAAACTCCACGGGGAGCTTGTACGGCTTGATGATCAACGGCTCGTCGTTAATGTCCTCTAATAGCTCGAGGATGTACTCGTGGGTCCGCTGGTTGGGAGACATGCGACTCAACACAAGGGTGAACCCGAGACCACTCTGCCCGTTGCTCTCTTCTTCCTCGACTTCGTGTCGGGCCTCGTTTGTCACAAACACAAACACTTGCCTCGCCATCAACGCCTTGTTGCCGCACTTGACAATGAGGTACTGAATGTGATAGCCTTCCTTCTCGGCGGTGCCATTGTACACGGTCAACTCGGCCATGATGTCCTTGAACGACAGATACTGGAGCACGACATCTTCGCCGATCTTCAACTGCTGCTGGTAGATTTGAAACAAGTGCTTCGATAAGGATGTGGTGAATCTGTCACGCTGTCGCGCCGTGAGCTGGGGCCCAGGGGACAACGGGGTGTTGCTCTTGCACATCCTAAAAGTCTGGTTGACGAGCAATGCCGTGATATTGTCCGACATTGAGGGCACAGTGGAGAGAAGCAGAGAAGTGGAGCAGTGTTGTGATTCCGTGGCTCTGTTCTGTTTGTTGCTCCCTTTTTCTTCTCTACGCGTTTTTTCTGATCCTTTTTTTTCAAGTTCATTGAGATGTACTACACAAATATGTAAATTCTGCACCCAAATAGAGGGAGGGGCCACATTTTCTTTTGGTGCCTTTGCAGAACAAATCTCCTAATCCACAGTCATGACCGATCATTTTAGCTAGAGAAAGCTCTCGCCAGTTCTCTCAAATCACAACTTGGTGGATAGTTAGTTAGAAACCTTGGCAACGTGCTCCAACAAGTCAACGACTCTGGTGGAGTAGCCAAACTCGTTGTCGTACCAGGAGATCAACTTGACAAAGGTGGGCGACAACAAGATACCAGCCTTAGAGTCAAAGATGGACGAGTAGGAAGAGCCCAAGAAGTCGGTGGAGACAACAGCGTCTTCAGTGTAGCCCAAGATGCCCTTCAACTCGTTCTCAGAGGCCTTCTTCACGGCGGCAGCAATCTCCTCGTAGGTGGTTGGAGTCTTCAATCTGACAGTCAAGTCGACAACAGACACGTCCACGGTGGGGACTCTCAAGGACATACCAGTCAACTTGCCGTTCAACTCGGGGATAACCTTGCCGACAGCCTTGGCAGCGCCGGTGGAGGATGGGATAATGTTGCCAGAGGCGGTTCTGCCACCTCTCCAGTCCTTGTGCGATGGACCGTCAACAGTCTTCTGGGTGGCGGTAATCGAGTGCACCGTGGTCATCAAACCCTCCTCAATGCCAAAAACGTCGTTGACAACCTTGGCCAATGGCGCCAAGCAGTTGGTGGTGCACGAGGCGTTGGAGATAATGTCCAAGTCTGGGGTGTACTTGTCTTCGTTGACACCAACAACAAACATTGGGGCGTCGGCAGAGGGAGCGGTGATGATAACCTTCTTGGCACCAGCCTCAATGTGCTTCTTGGCACCTTCAATCTTGGTGAAGACACCGGTGGACTCGATAACGTACTCAACGCCAGCCTTGCCCCATGGGATTTCAGCGGGGTCTCTGGCCTGGAAGGCCTCAATCTTCTTGCCGTCAATGATCAAGTAGTTACCCTCGGCGG
Organism: Zhuliangozyma boniae; assembly: GCA_002094185.1. Classification (NCBI taxonomy): domain Eukaryota; kingdom Fungi; phylum Ascomycota; class Pichiomycetes; order Serinales; family Debaryomycetaceae; genus Zhuliangozyma; species Zhuliangozyma boniae. The sequence continues at coordinate 154,863 of MXQC01000013.1, forward strand.
AAACCTCACCCTTGTATCTGCCGTGGGTGGAGTCGTACTTGAACATGTAGGCGGCGTAGTCTGGGGCAATGAAGGGGTCGTTGACGGCGACAACCTCAATGTCCTTTCTGGACAAAGCCACTCTCAAAACCAATCTACCGATTCTGCCGAAACCGTTGATACCAATCTTAATAGCCATTGCGATGTTGTTGTTGTTGTTGTTGATGATGTTTTACAAAGAGTAAAAGGTGATGAAGGAAGGAGAAGAAGAAGAGAAAGAAGAGGAAAGGAGAGGGAAATTTTTTGGTCAATTGGGAAGGAATTTCATTTCCCTTTTATACATCTGGATGGGAAATTGCGTGCTGGAAAGTCTCCAGGGGGAAAGGAGCAGGCCATAATACTGGAAGAAGCAAAAGAGGGAGTTTCCCGTTTGGCGAGCAATTGGAAAACCGCCGGCTGATTTTTTTCTTCTCTCTGGGCTCCGAAAAGGGGGGGAGGGGGGTGGTGGTGCTTCCTGCACAGAGACCGGCGCGCGCACCTCCGCACCCAAACATCAATAGCTAAGATGGCGGTGCCCCGGAAGGGAGAGGGCCATTAGGGGGGCACAAGTACACTCACCCACCAGCATACCGCAGATGCACCAGCACACCACGTCACCAAGCAAAAAGAAAAAAGAAAATAAGGAGAGTGCATGCGCCCAGTGGTGACACCCTCACGAGGTCACCACTGGGCGTCGCCGGTGGCAAATAATGAAAGCAAGCAGCAGGGAGGCAAAAAAGAAAGGGGAGAGAGGGCAGATGACTCTACAGCTTACTAATTGGGAAGTGGATATGTGAGATTTAGACGGGAAGATCGTGCGGGCCAAACGTTTGCGAGCAAATTATGGCTTTGTTTGGAAGCCATTGAGTTCTGCAACCGGCGTCATTGCAGTTTCCGGACTCTGGTGGTGATGTTCTGCTGGTTTTCTCCCTGTGGTTTCCTTGCACAAGTGTGTAGTCGTGTCATGTTGCTGTTGGTTTTTGCAATCAGGAGAGGTTGTGTGGGTTGCTTCCACAACTCCGAGACCACTATTTTTTTTGTTTTTTTCTTTGTGTTTCTTTCTCATTCTTCACCCAAGAAAAAAGACTGTGGTGGTTTTAATGGAAGAGAGAGGCCCGTGCCGTAGAAGCAAGAAGAAGCAGAAGCAGAAGAAGCAGAAGCAGAAGCAGAGAGAATTAAATGCGTCAGATCATTGGTCCAGCCAGTGCATGCACCACGTGACGCCGACAGAGAGACACATACACACCTACTTTCCCTCCCTTTTGGCTCTTTCCTGCCGACTTCCTTCGCCTCGCCCCCGGCATGGACCGCGTGGAAGGAAGTGCATGTGGTGCGCCCCTGCTTCCTCCGGGATACACCCACAATCAAAAATTATCACAGGGGGGGACAGGTGATCCGCGGGCGGAAAATGCGTCGGACAATTTTAATCCGGGGTAAGCTGGGAGAACATGGGACTATGGTATCTCTGGAGAGTGTTGGAGACAATGCCATCGGAAATTGGCGGTCGCGGTGGAAAGGGGGAGAGAAAGAAAGGAGGAAAAGGGGTGGCTGTAGTCCATGTTTGCTTCGTACAATTGCAGGGAGACAGCAAGCAAATGGGAAAGCTGCGGCTTTTGGAACTCTGTTTCGGAAAAAGAAAAGGGATGGTCAGGAAGAAGACAGGAACAAGACTCACGAGTGGCGCTGTATGAATCGCAACAACAGCTAGATAACCGCAGAAGCAGCACCGCCAACACCGCCAACACCACCAACACCGCCAACACCACCAAGTTTCTCGCCCATGTCATATACCCGAATCAAGCTCAATTCCGGCAACACTATTCCCTCCATTGGCCTCGGGTGCTACAACATCCCCCGTTCGTGCACTTCGGATATTGTGTACGAGGCATGCTCCGTGGGGTACCGCCATTTCGACACCGCGGTGTTGTATGGCAACGAGGCCGACGTGGTTGCCGGGATTATCAAGTTCCTTGGGGAGAACCCGACCGTGCCGCGGTCGGAGTTTTTCTACGCCACCAAGCTCTGGAACAGCCAGCTCGGTGCCGCGGCCACGCGACAGGCTATTGCCGCCATGATGGACGGCATTGGCGAATTACAGTATATCGACATGCTCCTCATCCACTCCCCGCTCCCCGGCCAGCAAAAGCGACTTGAGAGCTGGGGCGTGATGCAGGAGGCTGTGAACAAGGGGCAGATAAAGAACATTGGCGTGTCGAATTATGGGAAACACCATATTGAAGAATTGCTCTCATGGCCGCAACTCACGATCCCTCCTGCAGTGAACCAGATTGAGATCAGCCCCTGGGTGATGCGTCAAGAATTGGCCCAGTGGTGCTTGGGGCAGGGAGTGTACGTGGAGGCGTATGCGCCCTTGACCCACGGATACAAGTTGCAGCAACAGGAACCCGAATTTGAAGTGATTATGTCCAAGTACAACAAGTCGGCGGCTCAGATCTTGATCAAGTGGTCGTTGCAGAAGGGGTACATCCCCTTGCCCAAGACGAAAACACCCGAGAGACTCAAGGAGAACTTGGCGGTGGACGACTTTGAGTTGACCCAGGAAGAGATGGCGGTGATTGGCCAGCCGGGTGCGTACGAACCCACAGATTGGGAGTGCACCGATGCGCCATAACAGCAGGGGGGACCGCTGATGCTATTTCTTGGCATCTCTCGTGCTGGTCATGCAGTTACAAGATTTTAGCGGTACGCGGAAAAGTGACAATGGCGGGATACCCCTTGTGGCCTTCCGCATATAGACCAGGTGCAATCCGTTTGCAGTTTGTAGGATATGCTTGGGAAGAACGCCTGGTGTTGTATATGTAGGCAGCGCCAATTGGCGCGAGACTAAATGCACAGCGCGCACCTAGGGCCATGATGTGAACTGTTTAACCATTTTCATGATATTCGCAGTACACCATTAAAGGCCGTTGTTCCTAAAACAAGGGAGGATTTATCGATATACTTGTTCCTCGACCATGGGCTTTGCAGATACAAATCTAAACCCCGTCCCTCCGAGAGAAGAGTGACCCCGGGGTTTGCTCTTCAATCCAATTTGGACCGCCCTGCCCCCGCCTCTTCCACCCGCTCAAGTTTTCCCTGAATGGGATACGGTGAAAATACCCGTTATCTGAAGCCGTTTGTTATCTCTGAGTTTCCACGAGGTGTGGCTGAAACACGAATGCCGTGTTATGCACAGATGCTTCCGTCATCCAAGAGCGGAAGGGAGGAGAAGAACAAGGAGCTATTTTAGAGTGTACAGGAATTGAGGGGAAAGGTTAGTACAACTTCTAGCGATCACAGCTGTTTTGGGAAGCATATCCTAGTGGGAAGAGGGGCAGGGGGTATAAAGTGGATGCGCACTTAGCCGTCAGCAGTAAAGAAAGGAAACGCCTTTGCATTGTTCTTGCGGTTGGGTAGATCTCCTTCGTTCGCACGGAGGTTTATTACGGCGCGTCCCGCGCAAGTGGTTTCTCTGGCGATACACGCCTCTGCAGGAGGAAAAGAGGGCAAAGGCCATAGGGGATAACAGTCAAACTACAATTTCACGTCCTCTCTCTTCTGCCATCTCCCATAGCATTGCTTTCCCATCTCTTCTCGTTCCCGGAAGAGCAGCACCCCCTCCCCCTTCCTCCTTGTCATTTCCCCTCTCGGTCGTATATGCAATCCTTATTTCCATCTTCTCCTTATTTTTTTCCTCCTGTATATTTCCACGGTTTAGGGGGTAGAAGGAGGGGGGGGGCATCCCCTCTATTGTTCTACTTTTCTTCTCTGTATGCCTTTTGGTCACTTCTTTTCCAATCCCATTTACCCCTTTACACCGGTGTGGACGGTGCCACCACTCAACCATAATACCCAACAATGGCGTGGCCGCAACCGTGGGTTCCTATCATGGTGATCTCTAGTAGAAGCAGAAAACAACACAGCACGGCATAACTCCTATTGTTCTCGTCCTTCGCGCTCACGCCATAGTTGGAGACACCCGTTGCAGACGCAGCCGTGATGGGAAATATGTGTGATGAGGTCACGGCTCGCCCCCAACTGGGCTTTGAAGAGAGTAGGCTCACTCGTCAGTAGTGGGAGAGAGTGGGGAGTACGTCCAGTTAAATAACACCCATGACGCAGCACTAAGGTTATACCTTATTCAATTATATTTTCCATATTGCTCTTGGTTATTGTGTTCAGCTTAATCGGCTTTTGTTTTTCCTTTTCTTTTTTCATAACCTTTGCTTCCGACTTTGTTTATGTTTTTGAAACCGACTCGCCTGTCCTATCGGGACAGTCACGTGCCACATCTTTTTCTCTCTCAATGATTCCTTGAGGCCCGCATTCACTTCTGTATCTCCACAGCAGTTTTTTTCTTTCCTGGTTACGGGGTGGATGCTGCAAAGCAACAGCCCTCGTCCATGAGACCACCATCATGCACGCTGCAAGCCAGTTGTTCCTGTATGGAATGGTGTGATTACAGAGGGGGGTGAAGGAGCACAAGATCCGCGTCCTATGGGTGTCATCCCTCCTAGGCTGTATCCGTTCTTAACTCCGAAGCCTTCTCGGCGTTACCACTGAATGCGTAACAACGCCGGACGGTTTGAACAATTGGCGGTCAGAACAAGTACTCGTCTGCCGCCGACTTCCAAAAAGAGAAAAAAGAAGAGCCCAGAATATACCGCGGTTCCTTTCATGAACAAGGGTGAAGCTGTGTAGGCACAAGCAAAGGATGACATTGCTCATGGAGCATTCTGGGCGATATCCATACTCTGGGCAAACAAACGTGCCGTGGTTCTAAGCAGGTTCAATTCTGAGTACACACTCTCTGTCTGTGACGTAACGAGGAGCAGAGACGCTGAACTAACAAGGAATGAGAAAAGTGCAGGGGGGGCTTAGCTTGGGGGGAGTGCAGTAGGTGGAAAAACAAACCATGCGTGAAAAACATACGATTAGGACAAAACTATACTCCTCTCATGGCACAGTGGCAACGGCAGCCAGATAGGTGAGCTATGTAGGAGCCCGGTTGGAAAACTAGCCATTAGGTCATCAATCTTTTTAGTATGGAGGTCATGGCTAGGATCAAGCGGTCAATGGTGGGGAAGAAACTCCCCCATTTCAGCTCCCTTCGTGGTAGTCTTGCTCACGCATGCTTATTTCTTCCAGGGTATGCGCTATGCAGTAGCAACAACACCACACGTCCTTCTAAAGGCACTTTTGTCTCCACAAACCCAGCTCCTTTCACAAGGTGACCGCAGTGCACTTACTCGGAGCAAGTATACCATTTCCAGGCTTTTAGACACCACAAGCGCAGAGACACCCTCCGTTTCTGCTCTCTGGCTAGGCATTGTAAACCTGTGTATATTGCAAGCATAATATATACAACAGAATCGATTTCCGCTGTGGTGATGGTGGTAGTATATGGAGAATAACGTAAAAACACAAAACAGGAACATAAAAGGTGTACCATAAACAGAAGTAGGAAAAGCAGCAGGAATATCAAAACATGCAACAAGAACAGAAGCATTAAACAGTTGAAGAAGTAGCACCGCGATGTAACTATCCCCCTACCTGCAGGCACGTCTCTTGTCCCTTGTCGCATTAGAACCTGCCCACAAACGGGTTGTTTGTCGTCATGAACGGGTCGGCATTGTTCTCGGCCGCGAGCATGTCCAAGGGCTGGTAGTTGTACGGAAAAACCCCTTCCGAGGGCGGCTGCAGCATGGGAGGCGCAATAAACGCACTACTGGGCGCAAAATTGTCCTCCAATAAATTATCGTCAAACCCAGAGACCCCACCGTCACTTTCCTCTAGCGGGAAAGTGTTGTTCATCAGTATTACGGAAGAGTCACTCTCGCGCTTCACTAACTTGATGCCGTGCAGGTGGTAGTTCTGGTGCTGTGGTTTGTGCACGCCAGCGGCTGCAGCAGCGCCACCGCCATTGCCATTACTGCTGCAAGAGCCAGTGCCGTTCTTGAGCTTATGCTGGGTGGTGCCGAGGGCCTTCAGCAGGAGCGAGAACGAGGATCGGCGTGAGCCGCTGAGCGTGGATAAACCCATCATGGCCGAGGACCCACTGTTGCTAAACACAGAGGTGGGCGTGGTGGCCGTCACTGAAGTGGGCGACGATAAGGTATGGTTCTCGTACTTGTTCGTGAGCGAGGTTAAGGACGAGGTCTTGCTGAGACCGGGGAGGTCATTGCTGAACAAGGACGCTGTGTGCCGGTGCACCTCGTATACTTCGTGCAAGTGTGGGGAGATGGGCCCCTGTTCGTGCGAGTAGTTGCTGTCCACATCGGACATAATGACCTCGCTGGCACCATGTGTATGGACTGAGGGACCGTTATTATTCTGGTGGTGACTGCCGTGGTTATTGTGGCTGTTACTGTTACTGTTTCTGTTGTTGTTTCTGTTGTTGTTGTTGTTGTTGTTGTTGTTGTTGTTGTTGTTGTTGTTGTTGTTGTTCCCGTCCACGCCGATCCTGTGGCCGGGATACTCGTCAAGAGTGAACCCGTGACTCCTACTGCCGTCGTTCATACTGGTGGTGGAAAGGGTGGGCGATGTTTCCTGCTTGACTCGCACGGCATTGGGAGACAGCGGCGACTCCAAGGGCGACGTGAACTCAAGCTCGTTATCGTCACCATGCTCATCTTCACGCTCACGGTCATGAGCCGTGGCTAACGCTTTTGTTTCCTGCTTGTGCTGGTCAAATAACCGCGCCGACTCCTCCAAGTTAGTCTTGGCATCGTATCTGGCGGCGATCTTGACGCCCCGCTCCCACTCCATGGGCAAGTTGCTCAACAACCCGCGCTCTTCAATCAAGTAGGCAATCACGTGGTTGATGGGCACCACCACCCCCTCTTTGTCAGTCTCCTCCATATCGGAATTGCTCGATTCGTATGCTGCCATCTCATTGGCTCTGGCCTCAATCAACTCGTCAATAAAGGGCAAGTGGGGCTGCGCCAACTCGAGGAGCTTTTCAAACAGGCGCGTCAACACGTCTAGTCTTGTTTCCAACAACTCAATGTATCCCAGCGGGTGGTGTTTCTCCTTGGGCTTTCTCTTCTCGGTAAATACGCAGATCTTGTTATCAATGGTGCACCTGTTGCATGGTTTCTTTCCGTCGCATTTGGTCTTTTTGATGCGGCACGAGTCGCAGGCCTTGCCCACTCTCTTTTTCTTGACGATGTGTGTGCTGCCCCCCTGGGGAGGGTGCTGCTCATCTGTAGGGAAGGCTGTAGGCACAGCAGGCATGGATGACATTGTGGTGGAAGTGCTATTGCTGGTGGTGGCAAAGAGAGCTAGCACAGGATAGGAGGACACCGCGGTAGTGGCACAGGGTAGCTTTAATTATCCTTCTGAGTTGTTGAAAAAAAGGATGGGGCGAAGGTTATACGATGGGTATAAATATATATGGCTAGGTTAAGGTGTATGTATGTCACACACTCTCTCTGTGAAAAATGAAATGATGTCTTTGTAAGCCGACGGGTATAGTGGTGGGGGTGTTAAGTTCGGGTAATCGGTGTTAAAAAAAAAGCAAAAAAATTTAACAAAAACTTTATTTTGCGGGAATATCAGCTTTTGGATGATCTTTATGCCACACACCCTTCTAAACGAGAAGTGCTCTGAAGAGACTGCTGTGGTGGTGCTGATGCTGCTGATGCTGCTGTTGCTGTTGCTGCTGTTGCTGTTGCTGTTGCTGTTGGTTGTCTCGCTGGTCAACTGCAAAATGGAGCGCAAAAAACTAGTGGTGGTATAAAGAGCCAATGAGAATCAAACGCCGGAGGTAACTAGTAATGGATTTGTTATGGCCAAAGCGGGAACCGAGGAACCAAAACAAAAAATAAAAGAACAGTACTAAGGCACTTGGCGAGAACGCAGAACGGCTATCGCGTTCTTTCTTTCTTCGGGAGGTGGGAAAGATGTGTGTATGGGTCTAATATTACTGCGGTGGTTAATTGGGAGTAAGGACCCAAGCTGCAGTGTGTGGGGGGAGGAGTGAGTTGGACGATCCTTTAGTCAGCAGGGGAATATGACTAATGATGACAAGAACAGCCGGGGGGACAAAGAGGACAAAACAACCCACCTTTATAGTCGAACCAAGAGAGGAGGAGAGACAAACCGATTAGTCTAGACTCCCCCTTCGGACTGAAGCAGGGGGGAGGGGGCAACTACCATTAAAGGAAAGGGAAGCAGAAACAGAAAGTGGTGGGTCTTTGCAAGTGGAGCTTATACACCTGCGCTGTAGAGGGGAGAGGAGACTAAAATAAAGAGAAGAGAAAGCGTCCCAAGAAAAAAATAAAAAAAGTGGTGATGCGCATTCGACGCCTGGAAAGAGAAACTTTACAAGCAAAAGAAAAAGCCAGTAAAAGGAAGAAAAAAGAAACAGCAAATATGCAAACAATAGCCGGCGTGCTGCAACCCAGAAAAGAAATTCTCTCCTGGTTTTCAAGGTGAGCTGTTCCCAACCCCTTTGCTATCAGGACACACTCCTCTACTTTGCAATTCACACACACACACAATCTCTCTCTCTCTCTCTCTCTCTCTGGTTCTGCCTATTTATGGGATCGTTGTTAGTCGGCGATAATTTGTGTGATAACCCCGTTATAATAAGCTTCAGACGCACCGTGCGTACACAAGCCCCTACATGGCACTAGGAGATGAGATTTGAGTTGTGCCGGTGGTCACACAGAATAGCACTGTTTGCGCTCTTCTGCCTGGAGTTCCGTGCAATTGTTGCCTGCCTCAGTCGTGCAGCCCAGACAGAAGAAGAAGGAAGAGAGGGAAGAAAGCAGAAACGTATATTTGGTGATAAAACTTAATTAAACTTTTTTTATTTTGTTGTCGCTCCCCCCTCTTTCGGAAATAAATGACTGTGGTGATGGTTTTGCATCCCTGGTTCCCCTTTCCAACACTAGCGAATCCAACCCAACCCAACTCGATCGCGGTCATTCTTTCCTGCAACTCCCTCTCTCTCGCTGGAACTGCACGATTGTTAACGGACACATTGAATGATGGCCTCTACATACTGGTCTCTGCTACCCCTATATTCAGGCAGCCACTCTTCTCTCCTCTTCTTTCCAGTTCCACATTGTAGCGCCAGTCTCCAGCTTCTCCCTAGCTCCTTCCTTGCCTTATTCTCATTCTAGTCTTGGCAGAGTGCTCTTTAGGCTTTTGTATACAATAATCTCGCCACAAAGCTGCATTCTTCTTGTCCCAACTAAACTGTTTTGTTTCAGATGCCACTCACCTCTAAAAAACAGGTATGCTGAGTTCTACAGAGAAGGAGGTTGTGAGAAGATGCGTGGAGGCGGAAATGGAAATGTGCACCCTGATTCCCTCCCCTCTCCCCCCCCCCCCCCCCCCCCCCCCTACG